>CANTUT010000646.1:10000-96881 GCA_947687605.1 Reutealis trisperma | reverse complement strand
TTGAGTCTTTAATCAAATAATAATCAGTAGCAACATGCCTAACATCACCACAAAAATCACAACCAGTATGAATAGAAGAGACTTAATTAGAGGAAGGTGTGGTCAAAGCTCCAAGTTGCTTTGTAAGAGCAGCCATTTATGCTTGCAATAATGTTAAAGGGTTAAGATTCAGCACCCCTCCTTGTTCTTTAACTAGTTGCCTTGCATGTTCATTAGGCCACAAAGAACTATTGGTGGCCATCTCTTTCAACAAATCATAGGCTCTATCCCCTATTTTCTTCATCAATGAACCCCCAGTGGCTGCATCAACGGTGCTTCTAGTATGGATATTGTGCCCATTATAAAATGTTTGAAGCAAAATCTCCTTCAAAAGGTTATAATGAGGACAACATCTTTGTAAGTCCTTGAACCTTTCCCAAGCCTTGGAAATTGTGTCTCCCTCTTGTTGCATAAAATTAGTGATCTCTTTAATAATTCTCGTGATTTTTACCATGGGAATATTTAGCTAGAAAAGCTTAAGCTAAATGTTGCCATGTAGTAAGAGATCCCTCAGGTAAGCCTTCCAACCAAGATTTAGCTCTATCTTTCAATGTTAAAGGAAAAAGTCTAAATCGCACTGCATCGTCAGATACGCCATTATATTTGAAAGTGTCACATATCTCTAAGAAGTTTGCAATGTGCGCATTAGGGTCCTTATGTGGTAATCCACAAAATTGGACACTTGACTAGAGCATTTGCAGTAAAGCTTGCTTAATCTCAAAATTATTGGTATTGATAACTATCCTCACAATAGCTTGTTGAGCTCCATTTAATCCCAGCATAGCAAACTCCATCAAGGTCCTTTGTTGTCCCTTAAGCGGAGCATCATCTGCCATCTTTGCTTGTTCAATGACACCTGCTTTCCTGTTCTTGCATTCATATTTTGTGATTTCAAGGTGGTATGATTCTAAAGGTTGCTTAGATCATCGGGTATTATGCATATACCAACCTTAACTCCTAAAATAAAGATAAGTGAACAAAAATTAGGCACACCTAAAATGAAATACCTTAATCCAAAATTACTCAAGTCGTTTATGGTATTAGAAATTCCACTCCCCAGCAACAGCACCAAAACTTGTTGTGTTGAAACCCACAAGAGCACGATCTGTTGACAAGTAGTATAAAATTATCGTTCCCTTAGAGAGCGAATTTTATCCACCTAAATTACTCTTTTGTCTTGTTTAAGGCTTAACAATTAAATGATTAAAGTCTAAATTCTGAATTGGAATTTTAGAAAATAATTTTACAACAAACTTAAATCAAACGAAACTTAATGTAAAGAGTCTAGGAACCAATATAGGTGTATGTTATTTCTCTATCAATCATATGGTTGTTTAGGGGTTGGATAAGTTATCTAATAGACTAACTAAACTCTCTCAAATTCAATCTATGAATCGAATCAAAACAAGATTAATTATCAATTAAACTCTCTCAATAATTCAATCTAAATTAACTTATTTCAATTTAACTATGAAGCTAACCTATAAACACATTATTAAATACTTTAATCTCTTGCAATCATTCAATAATGCCAATGTTCAATGGGTTCACATCAAACCACTTAATTCTCATCAAATAATTTAACTAGCATCATAATCAAGTTGATCAATCTTAATTAAGCAATAAGCACAATTAACCATTGTACACCCAATCACACCACATGAAATTGATAGGAAAATATTCAAACACTACATGGATTCCAAAAAGGAAATTAGTTCATCATGAAATTTAAAATAACACAACCAATTATCCTTGTCATGAGTTTAGAGATACAAACAAAACCAGAATATGGAAATATTGAATTATAATCCTCGAATCTTAATTCCTGATTCTTCTTGTAATCCCCTCCTATTTTGTCTCTTCACTTGATTCTTTCGTGAAAATCACTATCTTTTTTTTTTTCCTCCACCCCCTTTCTCTAGGAGAAATGTCCCCCCTTTATAGCAGAGCCGATCCCCAAAGGTAGGAAAGCCAACAGGCTCTCAAACTCTTGATTTTCTCCCATTATATATGTAGCTGATGTCACGATCACACCCGTGGTGTGATCGTACTAGTGGCTTTGGCCCGATTTTTCCTTCCTCGTCCATTCCTCTTCCTCTTGACCAGCAAAACATTACACTATCCTCCCAAAAACCTTTCATATTCTTTAGACTTTAATACCCCCACTTGTTAGTGACTTAAATTATCAACTTAATGCAACATAAAAAATAAAACTATCTTAACTGCAACATAAATAACCCAAAAACACACCTAAACTATATGCATAAAATGTTCATAATAGCCAATAGCTTTTTCAGCAGCACTGCTACCTCATCCAGTGGTAATCGCCCTCACAATAGGTGGCACCGCCTATATCTACAGTGACACCGCCAATCATCTCAATGGCATGGCCCTGTTCTGAAGAGTTTTGTCATGCTTGATCCGCCATGGCTTGGTTTTCGATCCCTGCAAAGTAAAATTCAACCATTTTCTTCCCTTATTTGGATAGAAATTCTAAATAAATCTTTTCGGAACATCTCATGACCAAAAACCATTAGAAACAATGAGAGACAAAGAGCCATAAATTTAGGACATGCATTTAAATGTAAACTTGCATCCACAGCATATATTCACCATTATCAATTGCAAACATACATTCACAAAATAATCATACAAGATAAAGTAAAAGCATTAGAGTGAAATCATGCATACACAACATGTGCCAATTATAGGCATAACATGAAAGTACATACATCAAGTGCATAGTCATAAGTAAATGTAGTACAATAATCTGAAAGGGAAATGCAAAAGGCAGAGCCTTTGTATTAGCATGCTCATCACTGGTGTCAATCCTCTCTCCTCTGCCTTCAATGGGTATCTTTATCACCCTGCCCCCTAGACTTCGATATGTCAAGACAGGTGAGTAAGCCGTCTATGGCCGTCTCTATCTACCAAGACATTTAATAAGTGTTCTGAGCAAACTCTTAAAGGATCTATATAAAAGAGTGTCAGATATTTTGAATCTTTTTCAAAAGGTACAAATACAATAGAAACCCTACCTAAGGATCCTTTCAGAATGTAGGGAAATCAAAGGAACAGAGACATATCTCAACATTAGTGGGAATATCTCGCACTCTAGGGTGAACAATATCAGGTACCATCTACATCCTCATAATACCATCTGATCTATAATTGGCAATCTAATTAGAGATATGGTGCTTTGCATCTTAGCCTACCGAGCCTGAACTCTAGCTAGCGCCCATAGCATGACTCGCTCCTTGAGTATAGTCCTAGAAAGTACTAGCACTAGGAGCCTTGAAAATAGCTGGAGCAATGCTTTTTCTTCGAATAGCAGGGATAATGGAAGAGTGCATATGTGGTGAGATCTTACACATTAGAAACTACTAACAGAAGTCGTCATAGGGAGAGTCAAGGAGCTAAAAGCGGTATGCCTCCCTGTTGATGAAAATATTTGGAATAACTTAGATATCTAAATCAAATCTCATATCCATAGGTAGAAAGTTGGACACACGCCACAACCCCAATGTCTAAAAGCTCACCCTCTAGTCTTGAGAGTACAGGCGAAAGTAAGGAAATTACAACTGCACTCATTTATAGGAAAGGCCCTCTATTAAATTTGTGAAAGGAGTAAGAAATAGACTCTTTTTAAAAGGCTTCGTAATCTACTACAAGCAACCAATAAGCATACCATAGCAAACACTAGCAGAAGAATGAAAGACGAGGAATTCGTTAGTTAACTGGTTGAAGAAGGCTCTAAATGTTAGAACACTACATGGTTGAAAGGAATCTTAGTTCAACTCCACCTATCTTTTCCCTATTAGGAAGTCTTGTACTCACTGCTCAATCAATCGGGACGAGATGAATGAGAAGTACTCATAGGCCCCCATCTACAACATAAAGGCATAAAAAAAAAATAATTGCCATGCCTGTGTCACAAGATATAGCCTAATGAGCATGATGCATACCTCTTAGATTGGTGCTATCCCACCAACAGACAATACATGCCTGCGAGATAGATCTATCATATCACGGTATATGGCACTCAAAACTGCACCTGCCTAACCATACTTTGCCCACTATATGGGCTAAGCTCTTCAGGATATTCAAATCCACCATATCCTTCATGTTATGAGGTAAAAAGCAGCCCATGATGATTAGAAGACACAAACGAGTAAGGGTCTAATATGGAATAAGATCTCTATAAGATAGCACCTCTAGCTTCTTATGGAGGAATTGTGCTTGACGGTGGTGCTCTCTATAGGAGGGGAAAAATTGATCAATGCAGTGATCTCTTTTTTGATGTACTCATCTCTCTAATCATTGTACATATCAATGGGTCGGGACTCAAATTAGATCCCTGATATCATATATAGATCAAATGGGGTGCAAGTCATCTCCCCGCAGAACAAGTGAACAATATTGGTGGTGTCCCACCACCTCTTGGCCAAACCCTTTATTAAGTTCATGTTGACATAATCGGGTGTCTTCAACTCTAAGAAGTCAATGAAACTTGTCAGTTCTAAGAAATTCCTTATAGCACCCCCTATAGCGATGCACTTGATCACCATATCCAAATTGAACCTTCTACTCTTATTTTGGATAGTTTTTTCCTATAATGTACCAATAAGCACAATACATGTATATTGCTAGACTAAGAAGCAAAAAGGGATTTAGAGTGGGACAAATGAACTACTGACCGCCATGCTTCCGTCATATAAAACATAGTCTTGAGGGTCCTCGAGTAGAATTGAGGGATCGAAATTTTCCCTCAACACCTCATATAGTCAACCCCGAAGCCCGTCAACAGAGGGCATAGTAGTGCACCTGGACCAAGAAGTCATCGCTACAAAATGTTGAACCTGAAAAGCAAGAGAAGTCAAATGAAGAAAATTAAAAAATTAAAAAATTAATTAAAAGAAAAAAAAAAGAAGAAAAGAAAATAAATTAAAAAAAGAGAAAAAAAATTCATAAAAAAGGAAGGAGAAAATTCTTTTTACTATTGTTATTATTATTATTAAAATAAGAAAAAATAAAAGAAAGAAAGAAAAAAAGAAAAAGAAAGAAAGAAAAAAAGAAAAAAAAAAGAAAAAAACTTATTATTATTATTATTGAAAAAAAATTATTGTTATTATTATTGAAAAGGAAAAGAAAAAAAAAAGAAAAAAACTTATTATTATTATTATTATTATTATTATTATTATATAAACAAAAAAAAAAGGAAAGATGAGGCTCACGTTGGAATGAGCCAAATGAAGCGAGAGGAGTTGTATTGTGTGCAGCAAAGTGTGAAAATGTGAGCTATTTATAGATTTTTAGGGTGAAGAAAAGACGAAATAGCGCATAGTAAAATGTGCTCTATAATTATTCAGTTGTATAAAAATATATTTTTAGCCCATCTCAATTTATAATATAAATATGAAAGTTCCTATGTGTTCTTGAGATTTTTACCTACCCACAGACACCTCATTCGCCTATTTTCTAACTAAAATGCAGTTTTTTACATCAGAAAAATTATAAACCTGAAAATCCACTAATCTCCCAAAAATGGTCAAATCAAGTTCTAAAAATCATCAAAATTATCTTATTATAACTGAAATCATTTTCCGAACTCAAACCTACCAAAATTTGGATTCACTTTCATTAAAACTATCTAACTGATAGAAGCCTCGAGGTTACAGCTGTGAACTCTCATTTTAGCACCTTTCAAAATTAATATGAACTCACCAACATTAACCAAAATATTTTTAGCATAATCTGATACTTTTTCTATCCTGATAAGACCTTTTATACCATACAGTATTTTTCTAAAATTGATTGGATTTTCCCTCAGATTAACAGCCCTACTATTCTAAAATTAATTTCGAGTTTATCAAAACTGATCAATAAATTTCCAAACTCTAAAACTCTTAGAAACTAATTCAAAAGTCTCAAAACTAACCCAAAGCACCAAAGCAAATCTCAGGTGGCACGCCCATCGAAGCATTCGGCGACGCTACCAACCTTCTTCATTGGCGTGGCTCCCACCACCCCACTTGCAGTCCCCAAAATACCCCCAGTATGATTTTTCAGCATTTTTGTAGTTATACCCTTTATTGTCTTTTCACATTTTCACTTCTTAAACTACCCTCAACCCCATTTGCCTATAAATAGGCCTCCGATTTCTCATTATTCCACACTCCAAAAATTGATATTGATTGCTCTCTATCAATTTTTTTTCTTCTTTTCTATCGATCCACTCTTTAATTAATCATTTTAATTAATTAATTTCTTCACCCAAAACAAGTTAATTAATCCTTTTAATTAATTAAAATCTTTTTTAATAACTCAAAAGTTAATTAATTAATTAATCTTTTTAATTAATTAATTAGTCCCTTTTTTAAAATTAAATAATTTTTTTTTCACTCATCCACTATTTTTATTAATTAATTAATCATTTTAATTAATTCATTCATTCACCAATCATTTTTTTTTAAATCCTTAATCAATCTAATTGTCTGGTTCGATAAAACATAATTTCAGTCCGGCAAAATACTTTTTCCATCTCATCCACCAAAATCCAAGGCATTTTTCATCAACTCATTCCCTAAACCAAAAATTATTTTAATCAATTCGTAAACCCCTCCACTTAATCGTGGGATAAACTAAGTGGGTTTTGATCCTCATTCAATGAGGTATGTAGGCACGTTTGGAATTTAAATTCAAACTTCAAAGCCAATTTTTCAAATTAAATTTATTTTCTATTTTTCCATATATAATTAATTACTTTCTAAATGATATTTGTAAGGGAATCTATGGTATTCTTGGAATCCCAAAAGGGCTAGAGGAGACATCCTAATTTTTATTATTATAATTGTCTTAATTGGAATTAAGGAGTAATTATATGGTTCCCCTAAATACATAAGGATTAGAGGGAACACTCTCCTTAATTTGCAAATATTTACTTTAATTGTTTTACTAATCCCCCATGCACCATAATTCATGTTAGGCCATATTCATGCATTTTCTTTATTATTATCTTATAAATGTCATTCATGAAATCAATTTTTCTAAAGTCAAAGTAAACTTAAAAGCCAAATTTAGATTATTTAACCAAAAACCTAGTCCCTCAGCTCAACCTGGTTCAAGGCAAGTGATTTTATCCTTGGGTAAATTAATTGAAAATTAATAAATTTGAGTAAATTGAGTTTTTTTCTTAATTTTCCCATTTAAAAATAAATTAGGGTGGCAACTCCCAAAATCATTTTTCAAAATCAACCAATCCGAACTCGAAAGTTCCATCGTCAGTCTAAACCCGAATGAGCATTATGATTTGCTCTAGTGAGTTAGGCCAGTGTTAGGGGAGGCCTCATCAGTGGCATAGTATTTAATCACCCAATGTGACTCAAAATAATGTAGTATCAATATATATGTGTCTATGTGATTTATCATTCAACTTGAACATTAATATAGTCAAATTTGACATTAATACAATTGAATTTGACAATAATACAGTTGTTAAAGTCAAATTCAATTCTATATAATGTTTAATTAACATTATTTAATAAAGACCGTACAATTTTAACATTCATATAAACAATGAATTAAACAAGGTTTGATAAGATTAATGAATAATAATATACATGAAATAAAATAATGAATAATGTCAAAAAAAAACTTTGAAATATCATTGTTTGTCTTTGTTATTGGATTTTTCTTGCTTAATTTGTTCTTCTCCTGTTGCTACATAAAAAAAAAAAAAAAAAAAAAAAGATGTAGCCATTTGATGCCTCAATTTCATAGGATCTTTAGCAGCAATCTCATTCAATGATATACGAAGTGCATAATATTCTATCAACTTTAATGAAAAACTACCACAATCACCAAACATTGATTTCTGTCGTGAGAGATCTTGTTCGACTATAATATCACATGTTTTCTTTTTTGTCCAGCATGTATGTCTAATTTTGTGGTAGTCAGTGCAAGTATGAAACCTTGGCATAGTTATTGCTATCTATTTAATAAAGTTAAGCAATATATTGTCAGTTTTCAAGAAGTTGTATATATGCATAATTTCATTTTTCAAATCTAGTCTCACAATAATACATTGGTTGCATCTTACATTGTAAGGGAAAAGAGCCTGGTCAGTATACAAGAAACTTCAGCCATAATTAATTTTGTCAGCACTGTATACCTTTAAAGCCAAAGAATAAAAAATATAATGCTCACTTTTGTTATTCAATAATGTCTCCAATGCTTGTTATATTACAAATTTAAATAAGTTCATGCTATTCACTCCTAACTCAAAGTTAGTTAAATTTACATATAAAAAAATAACTTTCAAACTCATAGTAAAAGTGTTGTCAGCGAGTGCAATTATTTTTTATCGTCACTAGGCATGGAGTACATTATCTTCTTTAAAACGTGCATTTACCAATCCATATGCTACTCAATAATTAATCCATGTTAGTACAATAATACACACTATATAATTAACTCTATTATCATTGAATTTGACCTTAATATATAGTCGAATTTGACCTTAATACTATTGAATTCGGCCATAATGACATCAAATTCCTCCTGATACATTATCGAATAAAGACCTTGATAATTGATATAGTTAAATTCAACCATGATATTGTGGAATTTGATTATAATAAAGAAAGAATTTGACCATATGAAGGTCGAATTCAGATATATTGAGGTCAAATTCAATTTTATAAAGGTCATATTTGACTATTTCACATTTTAAATTCAATAAAACAATAAAAATAAGTTAGTAGTATTGCAAACCATTGTTTCGAGCTAGCTGTCTTTTGTCATCAAATGCTTGAAAAATCCTCTATCGATGGTGTAGTATTGCCCTCTTATTTTTTCTAGTTTTCATGTGGCAAGCCAACTGTCCATTTCTAACTCCTATTGCTCATAGAAATGTTCTTTTTGTGAAGATAATAAATCAAAATTAAATTCTTTATTTTGGTTTTCTTGGCTGGAAGATTTTGGCTTTTTTCTGCTTGAATCATCTTCAGTATACGCTAATTGCTGCTTTACTGGCTGTGATGGTAGTAGGCTGACCTATGTGATATCATCATCAACTAGAGATAATGCAACAATAGGAACTATTGATTAGACAATTTTCTCATATTGACATACATTGGCCAACTCTTTTAGGCCATTAACAGGTGGTTCTTGTTTATCAGGGTCATCGAAAGATGTAATTTTCTGAACTAGATTGTCTAGGTTTGCCACATTATTAGCTTCATCATCAGTCTAAATCTTCTGATTATTGTTTGCATCAGCATGTTTATCAGCTTCATCATAAACATGATGCAAAATTTGTTCAGTAGCAAACTTAACCTCTTCAATAGTAGTAGGCTCAGTTTCTTTCTCATCAACTTCTTCAACAACAGACTTAAAATCTTCATTATCTAGTTTATTTGCCTCTTTTTCATCAACTAATTTTTGTGGTTTCTAGTCCAACTGATCCATTACAGCCTTTAAGCTAACCATATTCAAATCCATTTTATTTTATAAGAATTTAAATGATCATCAATTTTTTTTATAATGATCATCTAAGTTCTTTATCAATGTATTAGCAAAATCCCTCATTTCATTCTCAAACCTCTTCATCATTTTCAACTCGAAATCTTTTAATTTATTGTTAATATAATCCTCAAAATCTTTTAATTTATTTTCAAATTTATTCTCAATATAATTCTTAATTTTATCTTCCTTTCTCTTTGCAAAACTAAACTTTGATGGATCATCATCGTCATCGTCATCTTCTCTTCTTTGTCCTAATTATTTTTTCCTCATTTCCACCTTTTCTTCTTGCTCCACCACCTCTTCTCCTTCTTCTGCCTCACCTCAAACTTTTTCTTCTTCTTTTTTCATTATTAACACAGAAAAAAGCCCAAATTTTTTTATTTCTTCAACTGTGGCATCAATTTCCATAGGCATTATATTTTTAATAATTTAAAAATAGAATTATTTTCTATGGTGACTTGTTTGATATTATTAAATAGCAGTTGCCACTTAAACATCCTTAATGTACCTAGCTAGAGATCTATACACCGCTTAAATAATTTTCTTTTCTCCAACTCAGGTTCAATCTCATAAGCAAACACCTATAATATTATAATTATATAACATATCAGCCATATGACCAAAGTTAAGCAACCTTGCATGTATTTCAAGCTCAAATTTGACTTTACTATAGTTGAATTTCACTTTAGTAAGGTCATATTTGACTTTATTATAGTTGAATTCGTCTATAGGAAAATCAAATTTGACTTTACTTAAGTTGAACTGAACCTCATAGAGTCAAATTCAATTTTAATAAAGTTGAGTTTTACATCACTATACTATAATTCAACTTTCAAAACAACAATAGAATATTACCTAGAATACAATGGGGAAACCTCCGATCCTATATGTCTTCATATTTGTTTTTTTTGATTTAGATTGATGCTTTATCGCATTTGCTATGCATGACCTTGTAGATTGGTGAATTGACTTGAATGCCTAGTCTCTCCAAGGAAAATGGTTCCACTGACTTAAGTTTCCTGCCAATTCTAATAGCTTCAAATCAATCTTTAATGTTGCCTGCCTAGAAACAACTTATGTGAATAGTAATAGCAATGCAATAACCACCACATCTAAATTTGGAATGTCACTCCCCATTTTTTCAAACTCTTCATACACATGACCATAGGTCAAATCCACATCCCTAACAAGGCCATGCATGAATTGCTTCAGGCAAACTCCCACCTCACCTAAAATAACCTTATTAAGGATAGCTTCACTATCCCCCAACTTCTAACCTATTACAAAGGCAAACTCCTCCCTCCTAACCTTCAATTTTTTCTCGTCAAATTTGAAGTACATTTAATCATCTCTATAATAACCTTTATCCAATTGCCTTAGTAGGATGCTATAGACAAGTTGTTTACTCACTTTCCTGCTTGTGAGTTAAGAAGATGGCTAAATGCAGTTTCTTTTAGCAATTCTATTTTTGATTTAGTAAGTTTCTTATTTATCAAAATGATCTTCTCTTTTAAATGAAATTATGCTAAAATTCTAGAGAAGAAGTATTCCCTATCAAGATGAACCATAACTATGTTATCTTGTAGGATGAATCATATGAATTCACAAACAAGATATATATTTTAAACTAGATTAAATCGAGTGTTGTGCAAGTTTATTTAGGTGAAATTTGACCTTATAAGGTCAAAATCGACGTTACTGATGACTTATTCAACCTTAGTAAGGTGTGAAATTAGATCTTATCAAAGTCAAATTCGATGTTAATGAGGTCGAATTCCTCCTCAATAATGTGAGATTCAACTTTAATAAGATGGAAGACCAAATTCAAATTTAAAAATGTCAAATTTAACTTAATAAGGTCAAATTCCACTTTTTTAAAGTCGAATTCCACCTTATTAAAGTCAAATCCCACCTTTCTAAAGTCGAATACGATCTTATTTCAATTTTATACTTTAATAACATTGAACACAACATTTTAGCATTGATTTAAATATTATTAAATTAAATCAGACATTATGAAAGCTCAATTCAAATTTAAATCCTAATACGTAAAACTAAAAATTTGCTAACATTTTCTATCTAGCGAAGGAAAACATAATATGAAAAAATCCATGCAAAAGCTTACAGTATTTAAGACTTACTCTGTGTTTTGTAAGGGATCGAGTTTCTTTCTTCGAAGTTGAAAATTCTTTTTTGGTGATTTTGCACTTTTGCATAACCCATGTGAGAGAATAATTGAAGATAGGAATAGAGAATGGGAGAAAAATTCAGAGAAGAATGAAAGAAACCCAAAAAAAATCAGAGAAGAATGGAAAAGAGCCTAAACTTCATTGTATGAACTGAGAATGGCAAACTGAAAATGGAATTCCAAAGGTTGAGTTCTTTGATTCAACTATATATGTTATAAAATGTCACCAAACTGCTACGCATCACTTGCATATAGGCTATAAATATAAAATAATTCCTTTTTTTAGTTTATAACATATATAACATTAATATTTATAATTGTTCAGTTCAGGGTTCAGTTATATTGGTTCGATACTATTCAAATACAATTCAAACCAGTTCTCAATACAGGCATACACGAATATCCATAATCGTACCACAGTACTCACACCAGTTCAAGTCAATTGAGGTATTTATCCAAGCATCAGGAATTTACTATTTTGGGTATTTTGTCAGGCTGAGGAATTTATAGCCTTGATCCCAATTTCTAAGTAGAGCTCAGGCCTATTAAAGAAACCCATACATGCTAATCTTATAAGAAAGACCTCTTAAACCTGTCCATCTAGAACACTTCACCTATACTCTTTGTCTTCATCATGCCATCCTAGTAGGAGGCTTGCTGGGCAAGCTTCCCAACTATAGTAGGTGTCACACAATAATATGCATACATGGGGTGTCAATACATACATGCCTTCAAGTGGCGCTCCCTTCACCTAGCACATTCTCTCTCCAATCACTCCCATCCACTACCAATAAGGGGCTCATACCAATCAGTGGCAGAGCAAAGGCAAGATATGCCTCTCAACTCTTTGAACAACTATCACCTATGCCTTGTTATCAAGGCATATAAAAGGAAAAGAACAGCAACTAATTCAGGTAAACTCTACACTCTCTTGTCACCATTCTCTCATTAAAAACTCTCAAACTCAAGGGAACAAAAACCTTATTCCCACATGTCATCATTGGCAAAGCTCTTTACTAACTTGAGTGTCAAAGGCCCTTTAATAGGCACATGGTCTTGCCCTCTTAATTAGTCTTTTCTTCTTGTAGTTGTCAAGGTCTCAGGCCTATTAAGAAGAGATCTAGCCTAAAAATTCTCTATTTGATCCAATTTCGATCAAATTGACATTGTCTGTGGGAACCATTAGTTGACCTCTTTTCTTAGTAGTAATATTCTCTTCTTCCTTTAAGGATAGCAATACTAGCTTTTCTTTTTTAACCAAAAAATGTAATTTCTTGCTTCTTAAGCAACTAAAGGTTTCAACCTGTAAAAGATCATTCCAATACCATAAAAATGACTTGCCCTTATAAAAGTAACACTTAAATCCATTCACATTCCTAACAATCATCTCACCCCCTTGAAAATACACAAGTCTTGTCAACCATCAACCTAAATGCCTCCCTTGTAGCTCTAAAACATATTAATCTCTCAACAGGCCTCAGTAGGCCCAAGTACTCCTAGCTCTTATTTTGCAACTTATAGACACCATAGCCACTGCCATCTAAGCTACTTAACAATAACAAACTCCTTCGCTAGTTTAGGATTCAAGCAATGTTCCTGAAATGAACCCTAGAAAGGAAACTGCTAGGTATTTAGCCCTTGGGAGAAATATAAAGAATACTTAAGGCTACAGGAGATCAGGCAGTAGTTGATCGTAAAGAAAAAAGGAAAGATAGGGGGAAGGTAAGATCAGATAGGAAAATGAGACCTTTCTATAGAGACGGAGGAGGATATATAGGTACCTCCTCCTAAAAAGAGATGTGTGCATAAGGATAGGAGAGGCTCTTATGCTTAGATTATAGGACATGACATGGATGACAAATACTCACATCATCATGAAAAAGATGATGCAAAGCGAAGCAACAAGAGGGATGGTAAAAGGGGAAAAAGATCAAAAGACAGGGATTGTAACATCTAGGAAGTTTGAGACTCATTTTGGTTGCAAATAACATTAAAGGATTAGACCTTTGGATGATAGGATGATATGTGAACGATAAGGAAATGGGTAGCAGTTTTAAGACATAATGTGTGATGGTTGCCTAGCATGAAATTTCAGTGTGCTCTAATAATTAAAGTAGAATCTATATGAGAATTAAAATAGTGAGTATATAAGTCAAATGATGCAATTTGAGAAGTTACAGTGAAAGGTATGGGAAAGAATCATATAGGAAAAGTTATAAGCTTTTTTGGGCTTATGGGCTTGTTAATGGGCCTTGAGGTATTGGAAGCCTAACCCAACATAGAAAGGCTGACCATGGGCCTAAGAAAGACCCTTCATTTAGGTTATGAACAATACAAAAGGCCTGAGTCAATAAACATAGTGTGTAAAGAATAAGCCCTTGTAGTGTAGTTTTGCCACCACAATTGACCAAGTCAAATGCTTCATCAACCAAACCTCTTGATGTTTATCCCACATGAGTCAAAATTCCATTGGACCACCCAACCATTAAGGATGAATCTCACCATTGTAAAGAGAATCTTGGCCCTCCACCTTGACACCATCCTAGCCATTTATTTAGAGTAAAACCTAACCATTAGATTTAGCTTGCCAAATCCTCACCTTCCAATCTATTATATATATATAAGCAAATTTATGTTGAGAAATTCATTTTTCTTATTTTCCCTACACCTAAAATTTTCTATAAAAGAAGAATTCCCTCCATTTCTAACTACTTCAAGAGTTCTAGGAAGATACACCAATCAAGGTGAGGAATTACATCTATCCTTTCTTTTATATTTTAAAATGGATTTTGGTGATAAGATTGTGTGGAAAAATAGTTATGCATCGCTTAGGGAGGTTCGACCAACATGAATTAATAGTGCTTAGAATGTGTTTGTGAATAATCTAAGATGATGGAAATTGATTTAAAAAAGGGGGAATAAGCTTTGAGAACATGATTTAAGCTTTGGAAAGCTTTGAAGCATGAATATGTTTAAAGGAGGAATTTGATGTTGTAATACTATATGGTGGTGATTGGGTGACTATATGTGTTATATACTATGTCAATTTCAAGTTCTTACAATTAAATTAGGGGATAGTTAAAGAATTTAGAATTTTCCCAAAAATGAGCCTAGATAGAACAAGTTAAGGTTATGGAATGATTTGGGAATTCAAGGTTTAAGCTTACAAACATGTGATTAAGGGAAATCTAACATAAAATAGAAATGAGTATAGTACAATTGATACATTTCTATTATTGGTTGCTAATTATTGTCTGTTTTATATGTGATGGATGTAGAAATACAAGACAAGGGCAAGGAGATTACTAGAGGTCATGAGGAACTTTAATTGACCAAGCATAATAGGCATTGGGAGCAAAGGAGTAAAGGTGAATACCTTATAATACAATGTAATTGTGCCACATTAATTGCTACTACCAATTGAAATGTTACTCTTGATACATAAGCAAAAAGAGAAGCACCATATATGTGTTGCCTAGGGAAAGTGACCTTTGAATTTTAAATTTCTCCTTTTGAATAGTTTGGGCATGAAACACCTTATGCATTGATATCGTATTGTACCAAATGACTGATATATCAATTACTTGTTATCAATTACTTGATACCAACTTAGATGTGCCCTACCTGGATACCCATGACTAAGCAAAGACCCCTTTTTGGTATGGGGGAAAATACCAAATCTTGTGCACTTGATAAAGCCTACGGGTAGGGCGAGAGTACCCAACCTCTGTTAAGGGGGAACACCTAACCGTGAGACCTTATTAGTCTTATGTAATGTGATATTTATGAGTGAATAAGGCTTATGCCTCCACTCTACAACTTATATGTATGGAAAGCTTTCTGCTTCCCAGATGTCTCTATTTCTGCTAAAGTCGAACCAAAGTTCAATATAGCCAAATTAGGATGATATCATTCCAGTGTTATCCTGTAAACCTCATGATCACAATGTATATTACTTGCTTCTGCATTATGTTATTTGGTACTCACTGAGCCTGTCTCACTATGTAGTTATTTGTAATTTTTCTAGGTTAAGGTGTCTCATTAATAAGGTAAATCAAGCAATGCTTCTTACTTAGAAGGTGCTAAGATTTTGTGGAGATAAATTTGTGTCATTTTGAAGGCTTGCAAGTTAGAGCTCCATGGTGACTGGAGGCGTAATGTGTATGAATATCTTATGTAAAACAAGTATAAATATTTGATAATATGTATTAAGCATATGTATATTTATGACATTAGTCATGAGTGTATGAATGATATTTGTGAACATCCAAGAATGTTACTCCATTTTCAAGTGTGGTATAAGACTGTCACATCCCAACTTTGGAGACATGACGGTCCTAGAACATGGGGAGACATAAGGTCACCCACGTCTATAGAACCCACTTATACTTATACACATATTGCCTAGGATCTTACCAAACCTCTTTCATTAACTCATTTAAAACATTTAGATGAATACCATAAATTGCGAAAGACTTAAAATAAATCATTACATATAAAATCCATAAGGAAAATAATATAAATCTTGATAAGTATCGATCAACATTCCCGGAGCATCTAAAGACAACTTCATAAACATAGTATTATTGATAACTCAGACAAGGAATTTCCTTGAGCCATCACCTTGCCTCCTCACATTTGCTCACCTGGAACCACACAAGGAAAAAGGGTGAGATAGATGATCTCAATGAGTAAACAATAGGGATTGTACAATAACACATATCACTTAGAAAGGGCTCATAGCCCATACCATATAGCTCATGATTCATAGTTTGCAATTTAGAAAGGTTCGCAGAAATCACACTTATAACACATAGAGTGAAGGCTATTGCCATAATCACTCAAACATATAACACATAGAGTGAAGGCTATTGCCATAATCACTCGAACACATAGCCGATGATTACTCGCATCGATATGAATAGCACATAACCGATGATTACTCGCATCGGTACAAGAAGCACATAGCCGATGATTACCCGCATCAATATGAGAAGCACATAGCCAATGATTACTTACATCGATATGAGAAGCACATAGCCGATGATTACTCGCATCGGTATGAGGATTTTTGCATAAAGGGTAAAAGGTACCATAGCTAGAGCTAATGCTAATCACAATTATCAATATCACATAAGGCATCAATAACGTGTATTCTAATAACAATAGTGATTTAACTTTCAAGCAAAAGATACAATGATAGTGTAGTTCTAGAAATAATATAAGTTGGGGAGTTAATCACAAGAAGTTCTCATTGGATAAACAAAATGGTTTTGGACCAAGTGTCCCTTAGCAACCCAAGCTTGTCAAAGAAATCATATAATAATATTTAGAATGGAAAGAACTTGGGTTTCAATGATCACAAGGCTCACATAACATGTTTTCACACATTTGTAACATAACAAAATGTTACTTGCACTTATAACATGAACATAGTGTTTACTCACACTAAAAGCAAGAATATAGAGTTTACTCACCTTGGGGTTCCTTTGCTCCTAGTACACGTAGTCCCTTTTGCACTTCTAAGCTTCTCAAACTCTAACATAATATTTGATTTAATACTTAGTATTTATTTACTCATGATGCTCCTATCCCATAACTACCCATGTATATATAGCAGACACATACACTTAGAGTCCACACATAGGTGTACTTATCACTTGCACATAGCTCGTTGACCTACTGGTCTTGCATACTTAGGCCTTATAGGCTCACATGAAAACACATTGCAATCATATCAATACCTTTTTAAGGTCATCACAATATCATTACATCAACATCAATTCACTTATCAATTATCTTAGTTCACTTTACACTTCTATACATGTCAACTTAACAATTAATCCTTCAAACATCATGCTTAACTCTTATAATCCCTTTCACTTCATTAACTCATAACCTTATATTCATCATCAAGTCATCATGACATTTAGTTCCAAATTCCTCAATCACATTTGCATTCTAATCACAATATAAGGTTAAGATACCTTAAGTATACTATAATGCATTTAACCTCATCTAGGACCATACCTTCAATTAACATGCAATTTTATCATTTATTATACATACATACATGTCAACAATCATCAAAACACATCACATAAAATTTATAAACATTTGGACAAAATTGTTCATGTAGGCCGAATGCATCAGTAAGGTAAAAACCAAATTCTTCTCCTTTTCATGCTTTCCGTCTATTTTAGAAATTTGTAAAAACATAGTTTGAACCAAGATCATTCATGTATTCATAACAAAAATCATTTTAGAATATAAATTCATAGGAATCAGCCACTATTGGTGTTTTTAATATATAAAAATTCAATCTTTTGCATTATAGTGCACAAAACTATAAGTTTTCTTGTTTTCGGTATTTTTCGATCATTTCAAAAATATGCAAACAGATTGTTTAAATCATTATTTTTTATTCAATCATTGAAAATATCAGTTTAGAACACATTCCTTCATGAATTGGCAGCCACAGATAGGGTTTATATAAAAAAAAATTCCAAGTTCAAAGGCTTAGGTAAAAAATCATGAGTTTCCGCGCTTTCCGCGCATTTTTTTCATTTTAGCGATAAACAGACACATGATTCAAATCATTATTTTTCATCTAAACAAACAAATGTCATATTAGAATACTTATACATACAAATTTACAGCCATGTGACCATGAAAAAATAAAATTTTCCAACTTCCAAGTTCTAACACGAAAACCTTGAATTCCTTTGTTTTTTGAAACTTTTTGGTCATCGCAGAAATATGCAGAAATATTATTTAATCCAATATTTTTCATCAAAACAAATAAAAAATCAGTTTAGAATATAACCATTCACAAATTGCCCCCCTTATGATGTTTACGCAATAAAATTGTGATTTTAAGTTATAGAATTCACCTTCAGAGAAATCTTGCGGAAAGAATCGTGTTTAAGGTAGAAAATAATTTTTTCTCTCCCAAAAATTCACTCAAACAGAATTGAACCTATAGAAATCAGTAATCAAAAAGTTCAAAATAATTTTCCCATAATTTATTTTATAAATATCAGTTTAGAAATCGAAAGAGAAGAAAAACTTATGATTACGGTCAAGAAATCGCGAAACTAAAAGGAGTTTTCTTAATTTCGGTAGAGAGAATTATTTTGGGAGAATTTTTCTGTGAAAATACTGGAATAATAGAGTGTGGCTGCTGTCTAAACTGATGGGGGCCGAAATTTTGGTTATATATTAGGGTTTGGGGTGCAATTTCCAAGTTTGCCCTTAATGAGCTAGGTTAAGAGTGTTTTTGTGTAGTAGGCTTTTGGGTATTTGGGCTTTTTAATTAATTTAGGTCTGATTCTAGGTAATTAAAAATACAATATTTTTCTTATTATCTTCATTAAAATTTTCCCAAAAATATTTATTTAAAAATACTCATAAAATTATTTTATGCTTAAAAATCACCTTTTTACATGAAAATTTATTTTAGGAAAAATAAATTATTTCATGCTAATGCATTTTATTCAAATCATTTATTTCACAATAATAATTCATATTAGGCATATTAAAATTAATTTAACATGCTCCAAACTCATAAATCACGTCACACATGAATTTTCATATAGTCATACAATTTGTCAAAATAAGCCTAAATTCAAATAATTTGTCACTAAAACTCCTAAGGTAGATGTGGGTTATTACAAAAACATATGTATATTACATATAATATTGTAATTTAAGTAGTTCTTGGAAATTGGAAATGACTCGTTGGTTTCGATCTTGGAACTGATGGCTTTCTAAGATAAGCTAAAGATTAGGATAACCTTGGGTGTTCTACGGGTTTAGGTGACCTTATGTCTACCTAAACCCTATGTAACAACCCACATCCACCCTAGGAATTTTCGTGATAAATTGCTTGATTTAAAACTATTAAGGTTAAGTGTGTGCTTGTATGAAAATTTGTGATCTAAGTGATTGATGAGTATGTAGCATATTAAATTAATTTTAATATGCATAATATATGTTGCTATTGTGAAATAAATGATTTACATGAAGTGCATTTGCATAAAAGAATTTATTTTAAATAAAATGAATTTTCATGCATAAGATAATTTTTAAGCATAAAATAATTTTATGGATATTTTTAAAATATTTTAAAATAAATATTTTTGGGGGAAATGTTACAGAATTAATAAGAAAAATATCCTTTTTTTTATTTTAATTCTATTTAGCTGAAAATTTAAAGAAAAAGCCCACTACACCAAAATCCTCCTAACCTAGTTCATTAAGGATATTAGTGGAAATTTCACCCAAACCCTAATATATAACCTAAATTTCAGCCAAAACCAAAGTTCCAGCAGCCATTCTCTTATTCTTTCTGTATTTTGGCAGAAAACCCTCTCAAAATATTTCTCACTACTGAAATTAGGAAAACACATTTCCGTTTCGTGATTTCTTGACTATAATCGTAAGTTTTTCCCCTCTTTCGATTTCTAAACTGATTTCTATGAAATAAATTATGGGAAAATTAGTTTGAACTGTTTGATTATTGATTTTTATATATTTAATTCTGTTTGAGTGAGTTTTTGGGAAAGAAAATCTATTTTCTACCGAAAACACGACTCTTTCCGCAGGATTTCTCCAAAGGTGAATTCTATAACTTAAAATCACAATTTTTATGCATAAACATCATTGGGGGGGTGGGGCGCGAGGACGCAATTTGTGCATGGTTGTATTCTAAACTGATTTTTGATTTGTTTTGGTGGAAAATATTGGATTAAATAATATCTCTGCATATTTCTGTGATGACCGAAAAGTTTTGAAAAACAAAGGAGTTCAAGGTTTTTGTATTAGAACTTGGAAGTTAGAAAATATTATTCTTGAATGGACATATGGCTATCAATTTGTATGAGGAAGTGTTCTAATATAATATTTGTTTTGTTTAGATGAAAAATAATGATTTGAATCATGTGTTTGTTTATCGCTGAAATGAACGAAATGCACGGAAAGCGCGAAAACTCATCATTTTTCACCTAAGCCTTTAAACTTGGAATGTTTTGTATAAACCCTATCTATGGCTGCTGAATCATGAAGGGATGTGTTCTAAATTGATATTTTCTATGATTGAATGAAAAATAATAGTTTAAATAACCTGTTTACATATTTCTGAAATGACCAGAAAATACCGAAAACAAGAAAACTCATGGTTTTGTGCTCTATAAGCCAAAAGTTGAATTTTTGTATATAAATAACACCAAGAGTGGCCGATTCTTATGAATTTAATTTCTAAGATGATTTTTATTGCATTTACATGAAAAATCTTTATTCAAACCATGTTTCTACATATTTCTAAAATAGACGGAAAGTGCGAAAAGAAGAAGAATTTGCTTTTTACTTTAATGATGCATTCGGCCTACATGAACATTTTTGTTTCAATGTTTATAAATTTTATGTGATGTGTTTTGATGATTATTGACATATATATATGTATAATAAATGATAAAATTGCATGTTAGTCGAAGGTATGATCCTAGATAAGCTTAAATGCATTTTAGTATACTTAAGGTATACTTAAGGTATCTTAACCTTATATTGTGATTGGAATGCAAATGTGATTAGTGAATTTGGAACTAGATGTTATGATGACTTGATGATGAACATATGGTTATAAGTTAATGAAGTGAAAAGGATCATAAGAGTTAAGCATGACGTGTGAAAGGTTAATTGTTAAGTTGACATGTATGGAAATGTAAAGTGAACTAAGATAATAGTTAAAGTGAATTGATATTGAGGTAATAATATGGTGATGACCTTAAAAAGGTATTGATATGATTGTAATGTGTTTTCATGTGAACCTATAAGGCCTAAGAATGCAAGACTTTTAAAGTCAACGTGCTATGTGCAAATGATGAGTACACCTATATGTGAACTCTAATGTGTATGCTATATATGCATGGATAGTTATTAGATAGGAGCATCATGAATAAATAAATACTAAGTATTAAATAAAATATTATGTTAGAGTTTAAGGAGCTTTAGAAGTGCAAAAGAGACTACGTGTACTAGGAACCAAGGAACCCTAAGATGAGTAAACATCGTATTCATTCTTCAAGTGTGGGCAAATGCCACATTCATGTTATAAGTGTGAACAACATCATGTTGTGTTATAGGAATGTGATATATTGTTATGTGAGCCTTTGTGATCTTTGAAACCCAAGTTCTTTCTATTCTAAATATTATTATATGATTTCTTTGACAAGCTTGGGTTGCCAAGGGACATTTGGTTCAAAACTATTTTGTTATCCAATGAGAAATTCCTGTGATTAACACCTTAACTTGTATTCTTTCTAGAACTACACTATCATTGTATCTTTTGTTTGAAAGCTAAACCACTATTGTTATTAAAATACATGATATTGTTGCCTTATGTGATATTGTTAATTGTGATTACTATTAGCTCTAACTATAGTACCTTTTACCCTTTATGTAGAATCCTCATGCCGATGCAGGTAATCATCGGAACCTGTGCACACGGTCTTAACCCAATGGATAGGGGTAGTGTATCCACTTCAGCTAGAAGGGGCGGTTCTAGCTGTGGGGCCTGATCAGCTTCATGCCTTACAAGTGATAGGAGTTGGAATTTGGTATAAGGCCACCTCTCCTTAAGTGTTCGAGTGATAGAGCAATAGCCTTCACTCATCATAAGTGATAAGTGTGATTTCTGCAAACTTGCCAAATTGAACACTTACTAAATTGCAACCTGATTCATGAACTATAAATCATGAACTAAGTGTATAAGTTATGTGTTTCCTTTTCAAAGGAATATGTGATAATTTATGTGCCTTTTTGTTTACTCATTGAGATCATCTATCTCACCCCTTTTTCCTTATGTGGTTCTAGGTGAGCAAATGTGAGGAGGAAAGGTGATGGCTCAAGCATTCTACTTCGCTTGGGGAATTCCTTGTTCGAGTTATCAATAATACTATTTTTATGAAGTCTTGTCATTAGATGCTCCGAGATTGTTGATTGATACTTATTGAGATATATTATTTTCCTTATGGATTTTATATGCAATGATTTATTTTAAGTCTTCCGCAATTTATGGTATTCATCTAAATGTTTTAAATGAGTTAATGTAAAAGGTTTGGTAAGATCCTAAGTATGATTTGTTTATATGTAAGTGGGTTCTACGGGCGTGGGTGACCTTATGTCTCCCTGTGTTCTAGGACCGTCATATCTCTAAGGTTGGGATGTGACACCCTAGGACAGTCACAGCCTAGATTTTGGGTTGTGACAGGGATGAACTCAAGAGGCAGTTAGAGAACAAGGTTGAAAGGATGATGTGTTGCAATCTTGATCCTTTATAAACTAGAGAGACTAGGGAGAATAAGAGGCTATGGGTCAGAAAGATGAGGCTGTAATAAGAGATAAACTGAAGAAATTTCTAGATGAGTTGAATGATGAAGGAATAGACAAAAACCTAAAGCTAGCCCTAATGTTGCCTTTTTCAGATCTATTCACGACTATTACATGACTAATAAGTTCAAACCACTTACTTTGAAAAAGTATAATGGAAAAGTGGACCACAAGATCTATGTCATAAACATGGATTACAAACATGCTATTAAGCTCCAAATCATAAGTGATGAAGCATTATACTAAGCTTTTAGAAGCTCCCTAAAAGGAGTAGCAACAAGGTGGTTTGATTTATTAAAAGAAGGAAGTATCAGCTCCTTCGGCTAGCTAGCTAGATCCTTTATACACAGCTTTGCCTCTAGCATCCTAGTAGAGAGAAGGACCCAATACTTAGATTATTCATACACCACATTGCTTGATTTGTAGTCCTAGGAAGAACTTGAGCTCACCCATCATGCTCATCTCAAATTCCCTAGTCATACACTTGGCAAATTCTTAATAAAGACGTTCATTAGTAGCACCAAATACAATATCATCAACATAAATTTGAACAATTAAAGTGTCATTTTTATGACATTTTACAAAAAGTGTTATGTCAACCTTGCCCTTAACAAAATCATTTTTCAAAAGAAATGTACTTAGCCTTTCATACCAAGCTGTAGGAGCTTGTTTCAAACCATACAAGGCCTTGGTTAATTTAAAAAGGTGATTGGGAAGTTCATGATGCTCAAAACCGGAGGGTTGCTCAACATTAACTTCTTCCTCAATAAATCCATTTAAAAAAGCACTTCTAACATCCATCTGAAAAAGTTTAAAATCCATATAACATGTATAAGCAAGAAAAATCCTAATAGCCTCTAATTTTGCTACCAAAGCATAAGTTTCATCATAATCAATGTCATCCTCTTGGTTGTACCCTTTGGTAACCAATTTAGCCTTATTCCTAGTGATGAAACCATGCTCATCTAACTTATTTCTATAAACCCATTTACATCCAATGATGGGATGATCTTTGGGTTTAGGAACAAGTTCCCAAACTTTGTTTCTCTCAAATTGGTTGAGTTCCTCTTATATAGCAATCACCCAACTCTCATCATTAAGAGCCTCATCAATGGTCCTTGGCTTAATTTGAGAAACAAAAGCAAGATTATTATCTAAGGCTTTAAAATGAGATATAGTACTTACACCCTTAGATGGATCATCAATGATATGCTCCTTGGGGTGATTCTTCGAGTATCTCCACTCCTTAGGAAGTTCTTGAACATCTTCATCTTATGGATTTGATTGATCCTCATGATCTTGTTGGTTTTTCCACTTGGTCTTCAACTTCCTTTAGAGTCTCATATTGATCCATTCTAAGCTTTTCAAATTCACCTATAAGATCATCAAGAACACTACCTTTCCTAAGATCAAGTTTACTATATTCATCAAATAAACATTCATAGACTCTTCAATTACCATAGTCTTTTTGTTAAAGACTCTATAAGCTTTACTAGTGGTGGAATATCCTAGGAAAATGCCTTCATCGATTTTAGAAGTAAATTTTCCAATGTTATCCTTGGTATTTAATATGTAACACTTGCAACCAAAAACTCTTAGATATGAAAACTTGGGCTTTCTTCCATTCCATAACTCATAAGAGGTTTTATTCAAAAAGGGTCTTTTAAAAACTCTATTTGAAATTTAACATGAAGCATTAATGGCTTCCGCCCAAAAAAAAGTTGGTAAACCACACTCATTAAGCATGGTTTCAGCCAATTCTATTTTTCCTTTCTACAACACCATTGTTGAGGTGTTCTAGGAGAGGAAAAAATTATATGAAATTCCATGTTCAATGCAAAAATTTTCAAAAAGCTCATTTTCAAATTCTTTTCCATGATCACTTCCAATTTTGGAAATGAAATAGCCTTTCTCATTTTGAACTCTTTTTGCAAAACTTTTAAATGCATCAAAAGCATCACTCTTATGAGTCAAGAAACTAAACCAAGTAAATCTAAAGAAGTTATCAATAAGCATATAGGCATACATTTTTTCACCTAAACTTACAACTCTACTAGGTCCAAACAAATCCATATGAATAAGTTGAAGGGGTCTAGAAGTACTTACAATATTTTTTGATTTGTAGGATGATTTGTGTTGCTTTCCCATTTAACAAGGTCCACATATCTTATACTTTGAGGATTTGATCTTTGGAAGTCTTTAAACAAGTTCATCCTTGCAAAGACTGCGAAAAAGCTCCATACTTGCATGTCTAAGCCTTTTATACCAAAGCCAAGATTCATTGCTAATTGACATGAAACACTTGACATCTTAGTTAGCCAAATCATGTAAGTCAATCATATAGGTATCGCCCTCCCTTTCACCTATAAACACTACATTGTCATTAGCTAAAGTGGTGACAATGAATGCTTTAGAGTCAAAGGTGACTTTATTACCGTTCTCATATAATTGACTTACAATAAGCAAGTTAATTTTTAAACCATCAACTAAAAGAACATTTTCAATACGAGAATGATTGGCCTTACAAATGGTACCAATGCTAACAATCTTGCGTTTGGCATTATTACCAAATGTGATGTTTCCACCTCTCTTTTCTTTCAAATTTGTGAAGAGGCTTGCATTTCTAGTCATATGTCTTAAACATCCACTATCTACATGCTATTTGTTCTCCTTAGTAGTGGATTTAAGACACACCTACAAGAAAAAATTAATCATCTTATTTTAGGAACCTGTGAGGCCTCACCCAAGCACCGGTCTGGTCCACCGAGGGATCAAAATGTTCTTTGGGAGAAACTCCACGATTGAAACTCGCTGTGAGTTCAAAAAATTGATTTTTGTAATTTGACAGTTGAAAAGTGAGTCGCCACCTTAATTTATTTATTTTAATTGGGAAAATTAAAGAAAAACCCAACATGATTGACTCCAAAATTTGATTTATCCCAATGGAAAATGCACCAATCCGCGAGCGACCAAGGAGGGCTCGGGAATCAGGTTTTGGTAATTACACAGTTAAGAAAAAGTATTTTCTTTAGTTTGGCTAAAAATGCAAAATAACTCTTAAAATTGAATTTTTGTGTATGCATGAACAGGAATATAATGATGAATGAATAGATATATATATATATATATATATATATATATATATATATATATATATCTATTCATTCATCATTATATATATATATATATATATATATAATGATGAATGAATAGATATATATATATATATATATATATATATATATATATATATATATATATATATATACGATGCAATGGAATGACAATAACAAATAAATAGGCAAGATAAATCCTACTTAATTATTACAATTTTAAAACAAATGAAATAAAGAGGATCTTTCCTCTAGCCCTTATGGGTACTAGGAAAAACACACATTCCCCCAAATAAACTAAAATAAAATCATAAACAAAACATTAATACAACTAAAAAAATAAAAAGGAAAATAATATTGATAAAAAGATTTTGGAGTTGATGCCTTTCAGAATGGCAGTCTGCGTATCCTATCGAATAGGAATCAAACCCTACGCAGTTCTCCCTTCTTGCGAAGGAGGGGTTTTAAAAATGTGTTGGTTTGCTTATTAACTTAATTCTTATTCTTAAATTAATAAGTGTTAGATCTTTTCAATTTTAGACCTAAAGAGAATTCTAGATCTGAATTTAGAATTTTGAAAAAGAAGGATTATACCTTTGCTTTTCTTGGCTTTCGAACGAATGGAACTAGTTTTGCTCTGGATCTCAACTCCACCTTGAATTCAAAGGAAATTTGGAATCTGGACCTAAAAACAACAAGTATGTTAGTATAAGAACGAATTTATGCTTTGAAATATGCCTCAACTACTTTGAAATCTCTAGAATTGCTTTGGAATGCTTTAGAAGTCATGCCAAATGAGGCTGGAAGAGGCTCCTATTTATATAGCTGCCAGAAGAGGTTCCGGCAGTACGGACGGCGGCATCAGCATGGCACCAATGGTAGGGGCGGCACGGCCGACACGCCGGCCGTCCGGGCGACACGAACTGCGTGATGCCTAACTGCGGGCCTCCACTTGGTGCCACGCACGGTAGCACGGCAAGAACACCGACAGCATAAGATGCATGCTGCCTTCTGGGTGACACGGTGAATGTGCCTCCCAGACGTCAGTGCTCCACTCGCGTGTTTGATTTGTTTCTGTCCGTTTCGAGCCTATTTTAGCTTCGATTCGAGCTCTATTTGATTCTATGGATTTGTAACTAAAAGACAGTCCACCAGAGGTGCATTTTTTAGGGTTCACAGCTGCCCCCTTATTTGATTTGGCCAAACAGAGGCCAAATATGATAAGTGTGAATCAAAAGGCTTAGGATGCCATTTCGAGAATTCTAAACATCCCTTTCAGTATTGGGATTTGTGCAAGAGCTTCATGTTTGATTTTTGGCTATTCTGATTCTGTTTGGACTGTTTTCTAATTTTCAAGCTATTTTTGAATTTTTAGTTTTTCTGCAATTTTAGGAGATTCTGAACTCCGATCAAGACCCCGTCTATTTTGAGAGATGGATAAAAATCACGCAGATTCATTGCTTCAGACAGAACTGAATTCTGATTTAAAATGAGCTTGTTATGGCAAAACCACGTGAACTGGACCTGCAAATAAAAAAAGTAAAAAAGATGTTATGAGGGGGGGCCCACCTCTACTTCTATATAAAGCTTAACTTCCTTCACTTTTTCTCATAACTTCATTTTCACTCTCTCTCTTCTCTTCTCTCTCTCTCTCTAGCTTTACTTTTCTTCTCTCAAATTTTCCTCTCTCTTTTTTTTCTCTCTCTTTTTTACTTTCTCCTTATGGATATCTTCAACCAGCCAACAGCGGGTGCTCAGGATCCGGAGATATTACTAAAGGAGCCAGATCAACATGTCAGCTTCACTGGATCTCTTCAAGTATGCTTTCCTTTTTCTACACAGTCAGTAAGAATTCTGATAATTATTAAAAATAATAATTTTTTTTTTTTACAAAAATTACAAAGAACACATTTAAGGCCCAGGGTTGGCCGTAGTATCATAGAGCTGGTCCGCATTTATTTGACTAATCAAGAGGCTGTCTGTCTGCGTCTCAAGGCATCTCGACTGCTCGGGTGGCTGGAGCTAGATGTCAAGCAGCCGGTTAACACCATTGTGGTCCGAGCACTAGCAGAGCGATGGTGGGATACTATAAACACATTCCACCTTTCTTGTGGTGAGATGACAGTCACTCCCTTTGAGTGGAGCATGCTTACTAGTATGCATTTCAGATCTCATCCTCTAGAGTTTTATTCTTCCTGGATCGAGCGCTCTTCTATAGAGATGACCGCTCTGATTGGGGCTGATCCCCCTCGTGGGAGCCTCAGTGTCCCACGTTCTTGGCTTCATCAGGCCTTGATGACCATGGGTCAGGCTCCTAGTCATTATGGTGTCGATCAGGGTGCTAAACTTTGCGCCTTGATTATCTTGAGCTGTACTTTTCTACATAACAACAAGGACTGCATTAATTTGAATATCCTACGATCCTTGGAGAACCTGGATGAGATTAGGGAGTTTGACTGGGGAGGTGCTAGCCTTTGTGCTATGTATCATGAGCTGTGCAGCATTTCCCATGGCACGCTTTGCGATCATAGTGGTACCTCCATTGTGCTCGAGGTGAGTATTACACTCTAGTATTTTGTTGTCTGATCTCTACCTAGTGACTGATAAAATTTTATTTCCTACAGTACTGGGCTTATGAGCATTTTTCGATGCTGGCTCCATCACTGAGAGAGCCTAGTGCTATTGATCCCCCTTACGGACGCATTTGGAGGGCGTCCAACAGACCTTCCTTTATGACGTAGCAATTTGATCAATGCAGATAGATCTTTGCTATTGTGACCGCAGACTAGGTATTTCTTTGTTGATTTTAACCTGAATCTTACTGTTTTATCTTCTACTGCTGTATATTGCAATCTGTTTGCAGGTGAGATGGTTGCCATTTATCAGGTTCATAAAGTGGATCCCTGACCGGATCAGGCCTAGCATGGACTTGACCTCTTGTCGACTCTTGCTCCACTGTGAGTCCTTGAGGATGTTCTATTTGGGAGAAAGGGTAAGGGCACAGGTTACAAGAGAGAGAGTTGTGCCACAGCCCCCTCTAGCAGATATGAGGTTTGGGCTAGCTATCCTGGGAGAGGATGATTGGGCTGCCGGAGTTTCTTATCTGGATTTTTTATTGCCGGACATGGAATATGATGAGTTCTGTGAGGCATCCTTGATGCGAGGGACACCTCCCTTGGATAGATTGCGAGGACCGTCACATAGGAGATCTAGTTCAGTGTCTTCCTGAGGTCTTCCCTCCAGAGTTAAGAGCTTCTCACGGGCAGGTGGTACTATTTCGGTTGGCAGCATAGGTCCTAGGGTTGGACCTCCAAGTGTTATGGTTGGCCATTTAGGTTTTGCAGCTGATCCTTCTAGGATTGGCCCTTCAGGGGCTAGTGGCTCTGCTCCAGCTCTAGCTCCAGATGCTTTAGTGGGAGGTCCAACTGATTCAGTTCCCTTGCCTGCCAGTCTTGTCCGCTTGCCAGCTTATCTGGATTATTTCTCTGGTGACAATCGATTACGACGTTACCATCTTCCTAATGAGTGTCCAGCCTTTTTTCTTACTATCCCTGAGATTGTGACAGAGGAAATGATTTTATTCGGCTGGAACTTTTGACAGTTTGCCTTGTAGTGATTCTCATATTTCTTTCTTCCTCAGGTTTCCATGGAGTTTGTTCGCTATCACTATGACCTCTTGGGCCGATATGCATTTGCTTTGACCTCCTTTCTTCACGAGAGGGATTTGTTAAAGGATAGTCATGAATAGGATATGCCCAAGCGAGGGCGCCATAGACCCAGGCATGGTTGTTAGAAACCTTTTTTGTCAGTTTTTGCTTTTTCATGTATACATGTACTAAGGATGATGGATGCATGAAATTTTGAATATATGCACTTTTATGCTTACATGACATTTTGAAATGTATGATATGTTATGACTTTATGTATGTTTTGAATGACATGGGTGTATGGTATGAATGCAGATGTTTGACTGAATAAGATTCCATTGCGCTACACCTTACATTTTTCTCTAGTTTTCTACTCGATTTTGAGAAATCATGTAAGAACTTGTGTTGAGGAAAGGAGGCATAAGGAGGCGAAGGGGGGTTTAGGCAGCACGGTTGACATGCCGCCGGTACGGGCGGCATAGTTACCGTGCCGCCGCTTCAGCCGGCGTGCCGCCGTACAGGGTGGCACATTTACTGTGCCGTAGCAGTGGGTATGGTAGGTCATAATCTGTCTATTTAAATAGCTTTTTGTCCTTACTATCTATTTCTGTGCCATCAAAAGTCACTTTCAAACACTTTTTTGCTCTCCAAAAAATTTTTTATTTTTATTTATCACAATGGAGCCCTATTTCAGCCATGCAATATTCTTATGGTGTAAGAACCTCACAAAAGTGGAGAGAATTAATCTGGGAAGGTATGGGGTAAGCGCTATGCCCACCCTAAGAGGAATAAAGATTGATTGGGAATTTCTGCATGCCTGCTTGCGCTTTTGGGATCCAACTGCCCATGTCTTCAAGTTTAGGGCATCTATGGAAGAGATGTGTCCTACATTTGAGGAATTTTCTATGCTGCTTGGATCTGATCCAGAGGCTATGCTGGCTACTCCTGTTGAAAAGGTAGGATATTTCAACTTTTTCAAAGGACTTTTTGACTTGAGCACTGAGGCTGCTAGTCCCATAGTGGTGAATGACTAGGTAGATCTGACTGCTATGATAGCAGAATTCCATTATCCTAAAGATTTTGAGGATGATGGGTGGTTCCATTTGAGGATGCGGGCTCTATCCTTTTGTCTGACTACTGGATATATTTTTGTGAGACCTACTGGTTGGGGTGATGCCAGAGTTACTGAGCTGATTTCGTAAATGGAGGAGGGGAGATCTATTGTAGCTATAGTGCTGGCTGAGACCATCATGAGTTTGGACAGATCTTGCACTTCTGATGAGCCGTGGTCAATTAGCCCTATTATTCTTCAGGTTAGTTGAATTCTGACTTCTGTATTTCAATTTAACTACTTTCTATGTTTATGCTTATCTCTTCTGCACTTTTCATATTTAGCTGAGAGATCATCTCCGGATAGTTGGACCTCCCACGAAGGTGGATTATTCTGCTTCTTGGTATAGAACTCGGACCATTATGATTAAACAAAGCTCCAAGAAAGAATGGACAAAATGGTTGATGGAGCTGGACTCTAATGACCTGTTGTGGTGGTGCGAGTGGTACAAGATCAGAAGATTCATGACCATGAGCTTCAGCTATAAGATGGTCTATCTACTGGGGTTAAGGATGGTGACCTTTTACCAGGCTACTAGGGTTATGCGCCAAATGGGACATAGTCAGGGCATGCCCCCAGATGGTGCTCTGTTTGAATCCGTTTTAATTACCGAGATTGTTGCCCGAGCTGTCAGAAATGGATGGGTAAGGGGTTTTCATGCTGTTCACCCTGCTGACCAAGGCGGTAAATCCATGCAGTATATTAATGGTGTGGATAGCCAACTCCTAAAAATCAGAGAAGGCTAAAAGGGCTGCTATTCTTGAGGAGATAGAGGAAGAGTCATGATTATTGTTTTAGTTTAGGGCAAATTTTGACCATGTCTTTATTTTCTTTCAATGTTCCAAAGTTTAAATGAGACAAAATAGGACATCATTAATTTTTTATCTCTTTTGTGGCTCTAACTTTTGCCTAAGCCGCCCTTTCGGGTTTTCAACTTAGCGAGCTTTTTTTCATTATTTATATTTTTTTTGTGACACAATTAAGAGCTGAGTGAATGAAAATGAAAATTTTATTAATGAATTGGACCAAACCCGTATGGGCTGCCTACGTATCTCCTTACAAATGATTTATGATTTTTATTCCTTTTGTCCTATTTATGGAGAATCAGGTCCATGTAGTTATGACTTTTGAGGAAAAGATGTGAATGTTGAACATGTTTTTACAATGATTGCAAATGTTATGCATGAATTACAAGGATGCTTTATGCAAAGTATCTCTTGAGTTGATCCAGGTTGCATAGGCTAGCAAATTCTATGCCATCCAAGTCTGTCAGGATTGCCGCTCCTCCGGATAAGATCTTTTTTATTAGAAATGGACCACTCCAGTTAGGTCTGAATTTTTCCCTTGGATCATGAATAGGTGCCCTTATTTCTTTCAGAACAAGATGACCCTCTTGTAATCCTCTGTCTCTGACTCTCTTATCAAAGTGTTGAGCTAGTTTCTATTGATAGCCTTGCATCTGATATAAGGCATCCATTCTCTTTTCATCGATGGCAAGAAGTTGGTTGTGGTAGCCTTTCGCCCATTCCACTTCATCCAATTGACTTTCCCTCAAAATGCGAGCTAACTTGATTTCTACCTCGATTGGTAGGACGGCTTCCATCCCATACACCAAAGAGTAAGGTGTAGCACCAGTCGGAGTATGTACTGTTCTTCTATATCCCCATAAGGCATATGGAAAATGCAAGTGCCAATCCTTATAGTTGTTAGCCATCTTTTGCAGTATACTTTTCAGAGTCTTGTTTGTGGCTTCAACTACGCCATTTGTTTGAGGTCTGTATAGAGAAGACTTATGGTGTTGAATTTTCTCCTTCTTTAATAACAAAACAACCTCCTTTTGGAAGTGAGATCCATTATCAGTAATGATCTCAAAAGGGACCCCGTACCTACAAAGGATGTTGGTACGAATAAACTGGGCTACTCGTTTGGAGTCCAATACTTGGTAAGGTGCAGCTTCAACCCATTTGGAGAAATAGTCAATAGCCACCATAATGAACTCATGTTTACCGGAAGACTTCAGGCTTATTTTGCCAATGACGTCCAGGGCCCAAGTTGTAAATGGCCAAGGCGTGGTGATAGGAGATAGAGGTACAGGAGGCTTTTTCTGAAGTTTAGTATAGATCTAACATTTATGACACTTCTATACATATCTTGTGCAATCTTGATTCATGGTAAGCCAGAAGTAACCCTGATTCATGATCTTGCAGGCTAGAGCAATTCCGTTCATGTGTGGACCTTCGTTGCCACCATGTATTTGTTCCATGATCTGTTGGGCTTCTACTTCAGTGACACATCTCAGATGGATGTTATCCCAAGTCCACTTGTAGAGTACTTCCTCATTTGGAATGAAACTCTTGGACAACTGTCTTAAAGTCCTCTTTTTTGTCTTAGAGGCTCCTTCAGGATAGAGTCCATTCTTGATGTAGTTGAAGATGTCCCAAAACCATGGTTTGCTATCAGCCGCTTGGATATTCAGACAATGAGTTACACAGCCTGACTCATGCTTAACTTCAACTGTAACTGGTATGATTATGTAGCCGTCGCTTATATCAAGCATTGAGGTGAGTGTTGCCAAAGCATCAGCAAATCTATTCTTCGTTCTTGGAAGATAATGGAAAGACAGTTCTTGAAAACTAGTTGAATGTTTCTCAACAGTGGTGCCTTTGATTACCATGTCATCCATATAAACTTTAATTTCTTTATTCATCATGTCATGGAAAATGGTAGTTGCCATCCTTTGGTAGGTTGCTTCAGCATTTTTAAGCTCAAATGGCATGACCCGATAGCAATAGGTGCCCCATTCGATAATGAAAGCTATCTTCTCTTTATCAGGAGGATGAACCATGATATGATTATACCCTGCAGCTAGGTCAGTTAAAGAAACCAATTCAAACCTGCCATGCGGTCTACCCAAAAAATCAATATGAGGCAAAGGAAAATCATCCTTAGGACAAGCTTTATTTAGATCCCTGTAATCCACACACATTCTGACTTTACCATCCTTCTTGGGAACCGGCACAATGTTAGCAAGCCAGGATGGATAGTTGATGGGCTCAATGAAGTTGTGGTCCAGCAGCTTGGCAATTTCCTCTTTAATTGGTAAAGACCATTCTGTCTTGAGTCTTCTCAATTTTTGTTTGACAGGCTTAGCACCTAGATAAACCGGGATTTTATGAACTGCTATACTTGGATCCAACCCTGTTATGTCTTTCGGTTGCCATGCAAAATAGTCTTGAAATTCTCTTATCATTTTTTCAATGTGATCCCTGTTTATGCATGCAGATGCAATGTATGTAATTTTTTGTATGTCATGAGTGCCAGCATTGATGGGCTCTTTAATTGTGTCATCTTTTATTTCATTTGATGTCTTATTTAAGTCAGATTTAAAAGTTGGAACATCAAAGAAAAATGGAGACACTGAGTTGTAAGAGGAAAACTTTTGATTTTTATTGATTTCAAGTGGGGATATGTCCTAATTTACATCAAACTAAAAAGTGAGACCCTCAAGGTCAGTTACATCATCAATAGAAGAAATAAAAGAGATAAACTCAGAATCAGAAGATGAGTTTATCTCAGAATGGGACTCTGACTCAGGTATGGATTCTGGTTCAGACTCTGGTTTGGATGGATAGAAGGGGCTCTCCTCAAAGGACCAATTTTACAGCTCGATCTCGGTGGGTTAGATTAAGGTGGAAGGGTCAGTTTTCTCCTCCTCAACAGTGAGCATGGATACATCATCAAACAGTCTAGCCTCTATGTTCTCTTCCCAATCTTGACTGAGCATGTAGATTGGTTCATAATCTTCTATCTCAAGCCTCTTTTAAAGGCAGCTATTCTGTCTTTGGCCCGATTTTCCATCTCTTCAATATCTTCATCAGTGGGCTTATACCCTAGCCCAAATGGTGGTGTTGCTACTGGATAGTCCAGGAAAGACTTCAAGCCCTGTTGGCTTCTTCCCAAACCTAGACCAGGAAAGTAATTCATTTTGCAGAGCATGTTAGCAACAATAATATTCCCAAAGGGGTCAAAATCAAAGGGAACGAATTCTTTACCCTCTTCACCCTCAATGTACTAAATGAAGAAGAAACCAGAAAGTGCATAGGAGGATAGCTCGGGTTGAATCTCAAGAATAAGAACAGAGCTTGGAATGTCTGGTCTTCCATGCATGTCCCCTTTTATAGTCACGACCCCATTTTTGAAAGGGAACTTGACCTTCTGGTGTAGGGAAAAAGGGATAGCCTTTGCTTGGTGGATCCAGGGCCTCCCAAGTAGTAGGTTAAAGCAAGAAGGTACATCAATCACTTGAAATGGTATGGTGAAAGATGTCGGCCCAATAGTTACATCAATGATAGCTACTCTAAGGACCTCCCTCTTGGTATTGTCATACGCCCTTACAATCTGATCCGAAGGGGTGAAATCAGTAACCTCCAATCCTAAGCAGCTTGCCACTTTTAGAGGGCACACATTTAGAGCTGAACCATTATCAATAAGAACCATTGTCACAGTCTTTCCCCGTGTAACCACTGTGATGTAGAGGGCATTGTTATGGTTGGGATCTCCTTCTAGAATGTCAGTTTCTCCAAAAGTGATAGACACCCCCTTAGCAGCAAAGGTAATAGAAGCCACTAGGTTTTCTAGTGTGATGTCAATTGGAGCTTGGCATTGATTCAGCGCCTTGCAAAGAGCTTAGCGGTGTGGATATGAGGATTGGATCAAACTCCAAATTAAGATATTGGCTTGTGTCTTCTTGAGTTCTTTAAGAATGGGATCTTCGTCTGGTTCAAGAATCCCTTTCAACTTGTCAGCAGGTGTAGGAGTAGGTTCAGTGTTTGGGGTTGGTTGGTTTTGGATAACTCTGCCACTTTTGGTGATGGCATCAATCTCCTTAACTAGGTTAGTGAGGTCCAGGACACAATAATAACCGGGATTTGACTCTATCAAGGAGACAAGGTTAACTCCTTCGTGATTGTCTATGGCATTGACTATATGGTTGGGCAAAGGGTTGGTATTGATGTTGGGTCAGGCTTTTGGGAGAATCAGGTCATTGGAGTCAACGAGGTCCTAAATTCTATGTCTAAGGGCCTTGCACGCATCTGTTTTGTGCCCAGGTCCTTGATGGTAATCACACCTCTCATGTGGGTTGTAATTTTCAGAAAGTGGATTGGGGACTGGTTTTGGCTCCAGAAGTTTTACCATATTTCCCTCAAGTAGCTTCTTTAGGATGATACTCATAGGCACCCCCCAAGATAGAAAAACTGCCTCCTTTCAATCCAGATAGGTTTCTTAATAGTCATAGCATTAACTCTCCCCCCCCCCTTTTCTGATTCATTGAGGAAGTGATATTACCCTAATGAGTGGGCTTCTTATACCTTGACCCTAATGCAGTGTCTTCTTTGATCTGACCACTCTGAATCAAATCTTCAATTTTTGAAGCAGTGGCAATAAGGGCCTTGAAAAAAGGGAGGCACTGAGCCTGTAGCCTTTCTTGGTATACTGGCAAGAGATTCTTGACAATTATATCAATTTGCTCATTTTCAAGGGGCCAGTTTACCATCTGAGAAGCCTTCTTCCTCCACCTCGTAAGGAACGAGGAGAAGGATTCCTTCACATACTATTTGGTGGTCTCAAGGTCTCTTCTGGTTACATCAACCTCAATGTTATAGTGATACTGTTGAATAAAGATATTGCATATGTCATCCCAGGTCCGTTTCTTGGCGAAATCTAAGTCCACAAACCACTTCACAGCTGTACCAATCAGTGATTGTTGAAATAATTGGGCTAGAAGTTGATTATCCACACCCAATGGATGCATAGCTCCCACATAGACTTTGAGGTGGGTCTTTGGGCAGGTAGTTCCATCAAATTTGTCAAACTCAAGCATCCTGAATTTGGGAGGAACCCTTGTATTTGGGAACAAGCTTAAGGATTCTGTATTGACCAAATCCTCTTTCTTTTTCATCCCTAACAGCATCTTTTCCATACGCTCCATCTATTCCATATAGGCTTTAATCTCAGGGTTAACTTCCTTCCCTTATAAAGGATCCGTGGGTTGGGAAGTGGAGGCGGAAGTGATATTTGTTGTTAGTGAGTTGTTCTTGAGGAATTTGGGTGATGGGATTAGTAGTGGTGGGATGATATTAGTGTTTGCAGTTTCTTTGTCTTTGGATTCAACTCTGGAAGTGGATCCATAGATAGGATAAAAGGTGGGTTTCGAGTCAAATTTCAATGATTTTGGCTCAGTGGGGTTTTGAGCCAGGGAGGTCTGTTCCAGCATGGCACAGACATCCTCCATAATAGCCCTCCTTCGGGCCTTCAACATGTTTTGGAAAAGGGCCTCCTGCATTTTCATGATGGTCTCTTGGTGTTCAGAGAGTTTGGAAAATAGCTCATCAAAGATCTCATCAGCTCTAGTGGTAGTGGTCTCTTCTCCGGTAATACACAATCAAACCCCACGCAGTTCTTCCTTCTTGCGAAGGAGGAGTTTTAAAAATGTGTTGGTTTGCTTATTAACTTAATTCTTATTCTTAAATTAATAAGTTTTAGATCTTTTCAGTTTAAGACCTAAAGAGAATTCTAGATCTGAATTTAGAATTTTGAAAAAGAAGGATTATACCTTTGCTTTTCTTGACTTTCGAACGAATGGAACTAGTTTTGCTCTGGATCTTAACTCCACCTTGAATTCAAAGGAAATTTGGAATATGGACCTAGAAACAACAAGTATGTTAGTATAAGAACAAATTTATGCTTTGAAATATGCCTCAACTACTTTGAAATCTCTAGAATTACTTTGGAATGCTTTGGAAGTCATGCCAAATGAGGTTGGAGGAGGCTCCTATTTATAGAGCTGCCAGAGGAGGTTCCAGCAGTATGGACAGCGGTGTCGGTGCAGCGCCAGCGACAGGGGCAACATGGCCGATGCGCCAGCCATCCGGGCGACACGAAATGCATGCCGCCTGACCGCTAGCCTCCATTGGTGCCACGCACGGTGGCACGGCAAGAATGCCAGTGGTATGAGATGCGTGCCACCCTCTGGACGGCACAATAAACATGCCTCCAAATGTCAGCGCGCCACTCGCATGGTTCAATTTGTTTCTGTCCGTTTCGGGCCTGTTTCAGCTCCGATTCGAGCTCTGTTTGATTTTGTGAATTCTTAACTGAAAGACGGTCCACTGGAGGTGCATTTTTGAGGGTTCACAGAACCCAAATATATTTGGGTCCTTTGGGTTAGTCTTGGAAGGGTCCTTAAGCTTGAGTTAAGCCTTTCTTATATAACAAAATACATTTATATAACCATCTTTCATACAATAATGGCATTTGAGTTTTGAATTGAAGATTTTGTTAGCCATCTTGTTAAAAAATTTTGGTCTTTTCACAGCATTATGGCATGAAAGCATACAAGAACAAGTATTATGTTGTGATTATGGATGTCTTTAAGCATGCCTCTTTTGATACATGAATGCATGGTTAGCTCTTTGAGGCTTAGCTCTTGAGTCTAGTGTAACCTTTTGAGTCATTTTGGGACTTGGAGGTTGAGTGTGTGTTTTCACTCCCTTTTTAATTACCTCAATGCTTCAGATTTAAAGTGTTGTAGCCTTTATGAACATAGTGGGAGAGGATGTGGATGGAGATGAGCTATCAAAGCTATGACCATGTCTTACAAAAGGTGGCCTTTGTGATACAATAAGAGTATCCAAGGCTTCTTTCCCTTTGTGAAATTTTGAGATTGAGTTTCTTAATTCTTCAACCTCAATTTTTAAAGAATTTTTTTCTTTATATAAAGAATTAAAAGAGGAGGTTTTAGAAGTAATTTCCTCCAATGAGCTTTTTAAACTAACATTGGAGGTTTTCAAGGTTAAAACAAGTTTCTCTAATTCTTTAAAATTCTCCTCCAACTTAGAATGCTTTTCTTTAAAAAATTTCATTTTTGATTTATACTTTTTGCATTTTAAATTCATAGCTTTAATTAGCTCATCCTCATCACCATCATACATATCATCATCAATATCATCACAAGATTGAGAGTTAGAGCTTACCTCATTTGATGAGTCCTCCAAGACCATGAAACATAGGTTTGTAACATCCTCTTCCTCTTCATCACTTGAGGAGTCATCATCCCATATTGCTTTGAAACCCTTCTTCTTCTCCTTATCCCATTTCTTCTTCTTCTTGTATTTAGGACATTTCATTTTTATATGACCATGTTTGCCACATTCATAGCGAGTAATGTCATTCTTCTGTTCCTTGCTTGAGTTGGAGTTGTAATTTGATGATGATTTCCTAAAGGGCCTCTTTTCTTTCTTTCTTCTCTTGATGATGTCCTTGACCCTTTTTAAAAGCATAACAAGTTCTTTATCATCATCATCTTCACTTTCCTCTAATTCATATGAGCTCTCACATTCTTATTTGCTTTTGAGGGAGGATTTAAGAGCTAAGGATTTCTTTTTCTCCTTCTCTTGATTCTCTTCTTTCTCTATCAATAGAGACATTTCTTTGGTAAGGAGTTTCCTAATGAGGACGTCAGTAGAAATCTTTCTAAGATGCTCATTAGCTTCTTCAATGCCAGCAACTCTAACTCTATAGTCTTTCTTTGGGAGAGTTTTGAGTATTTTGTGATTTTTATTCTTCAAGGTGTATATTTTGCCCAATTTCTTCATGTTGGTGATAATGGCTAGGAGCCTATTAGTCATATCGATGATGCTCTCATTGGGTTTCATCTTGAAGAGTTCATACTCGGTTGTGAGCAATTGAATCTTCTTAGCTTTGACTTACTTAGTTCCTTCATGGTAGTTTTGTAGAAATTTTCCAAATGCTAAATGCGCTTGAACAATGTTGAACTCTACCACATTCTTCTCTTGAAAGTGCACTAAGTAAAATTGCCATGGCTCTCTTATTTTTCTTATTAGCTTTTCTTTGTGCATCCACCCATTCTTCTCTAGGAATCAACTCTCCAACATCATTAACTATTCTTAATAGAGGCTTCCATTCTTTGATTATGCAATCCTATACATCAATGAGATCATTATCAAGATATACCTTTATTCTATATTTCTAATACGCATAATCGATAACATCGAAGTGTGGCTTGAGGTGATGCATCATTGGCCATTTGGATCTTTTCTCACACAATTAATCTAGAAAAATGAGACCAAAGCTCTGATACCACTTGATTAACCTTGTACACCAAGAAGGGGGAGTTAAATTGGTGGGAAATTAAAAAATTAGATAGAAGGAGATAGGATAAGAGAATAAACGCAATCAATTTTATAGTGGTTCGAGTGTTAACGAACCCTATGTCCACTCCCCAATCTCAATTGGGTATTCTACTACTAGTTGATACTTACAAAGGATTTTCAAGCTCACTCCAAACTTACAATGTGTTTTAATGGCTAACACACAATCACTACAAGTGTTTCCCTTAGGCTCACACTTAAACCTAAACAAGAGTTTTCTATTAGCTCACTCTCAACCCAATACTATGTGTTTTCAATGCTAACACTCAACCCTTTGAGCTATCAATGCTCTTACAATAACCAAATAATAACAATTAAAAGGTAAAGGCTTTGAAATTAAAATTGCAAGAGTTTGGCTTAAATAAAGGTTGTTGAATTATTATGACGGTCTTTAGAGGGGGGTATTTATAGCTTCTTCCCTCTAAATTCCCGCTACAAAGAGTTACAAAAAAGGATCCTCACAATAGCCATAAAATCTTATATTAAATGCTCTATCAGAGCTGGGTAGCGGTCACTAAGCCTTTTTTACAGTTGCGACTCCATTTTCATGGTCGAGATCAATATTTCGCAGTCGCAATCTTCATAATCCAATGGCTAGTTAACACGTGGCATCTTCTCATTGGTTCTTCAACTATCCATTGCAAGCATGGATTTTTGTATGAATTTTGTGGTTGCTACTAAAAATTCACAGTCGTGAATCAAGGATTGCGCCCTTGGTCACGGTCATGACTAAGGTCATGATTCATTCTATGTCTCAAAACTAAAAATTAAAATATATTGCCTTCTGATCATCTTGGTCATGATATGAAGGTCACGGTAGCGATTTTGTGGTCACTTTCACGATTATGCTATGTTAGGCATGACTCAGAAGCCAACTAAAGACTTTGGGAGATTTCAAGCACTTTTGAAATTCAATCTATCAAATATGTTATGATATGCAAAATAAAAACTTAAAGTACACATTAGATAGCTTCAATTTGATTAACATGATTAAAATAGAGATTGACTAAGTTTTGAAATAACTTAGGTCAACATATGTCACTCTTATATTAATTGGTCAAACTCATTTTATTAAAGCAAACTGAAAACTTAGTCTCCAAATCCTCTTTGGTTTTGAGGCGAGTGATCTTTTTTTCTTTGGAAAATAATTGGAGTCAAATGGGTTTTTTCCTTATATTTTCTAAATAAAATAAATTAAGGTGGCGACTCTAAAAAATAATTTTTGAATCTATCAAAGATAAGCTCGAAGGCTTCCCCATGAATTATTTTCCAAATGAACATTTTGATTCCCTTTAGTGGATGGGACCAGTGCTCGGGCGAGGCCTCATACATACCATCCCAGTAGAAGGTTTCCTAAGCAAGCTTCATAACTATAGTAGGTGTCATACAGTACTATGCCTACATAGAGTGCCAAAACATGCATGCTTTTAAGTGGCGCTCCTTTTAAAGTGGTGCTTCCTTCACCTAACACATTCTCTCTCCAATCACATCCCATCAATTGACAAAAGGTAGTACTTAACCCACTTTACTCCACAACGGTAAAGGGCCCATATCAATTAGTGGCAGCGCAAAGGTAAAACATGTCTCTCAACTCTTTAAACAACTGTCATTTATGCACTATTGTCATGGCATAGAAAAGGAAAGGATCAACAACTAATTTAGGTAGATTCAACTCTACACTCTTCATCTCTTTTCTCTCATTGAAAACTCTCAAGCCTGAGGGAACAAAAACCTCCTTCCCACAAGCCATCACCAGTCTCCTTACTAACTTAAGCATTGCAAGCCCTTTGCTAGTTATAAGGCCTAGCCTACTTAACTAGTCTTTTCTTCTTATAAGCATTAAGCTCTTAGGCCTAGTAGAAAGAGATCCAACCCAAAAATTATTTATTTAATCTAATTCCGATCATAACTCATCAAAGTGTTTACTGTATGTATCATAAAACTCTCTATGTTAGCCTATCATTTGCCCATTAGGATGTATAAAAATTCCTTTTATGATAAAAAATAAAAAAAAAACATGTAATTATATACAATATAATTTGATTATTGCTAAATATGCACCAAGAAGGGGGTTAAATTAGTAGGTAATTAAAAATTTAAAATAAAATGATAAGGGTAGAGAAGAAAGAATACAAAGGATTTATAGTGGTTCAAGTACAACACACCCTATGTCCACTCCCTAATTCTCAATTGGGTATTTAACTATCAATGGAGTTTTACCAAGTTAACTTTCAACTTTGTGTTTAGCTCGTACCAAACCTTACAAATGTTTTCCCAAAGGGTCACACTTAACCCTTTACAAGTGTTTTCCCAAAGGCTTACACTCAAACCGAATCAAGGGATTTACTAGGCCCACTCCCAAACTCGTAAATGTTTTACAAAGGCCAACACACAACCCTTGAGTGACGAAAGCTTTTACAACAAAAATAAAGACTAAAAATTAATGAACAAGGCTTCAAGAAATTAAATTATAAAAGTTTGGCTACTAGGATTTTAACTTCATTTAAGGCCTTTAAAGCAACGTATTTATAGTTTTCCTCCACTAAATGGCTGTTATATAGGAACTAAGTCCAAACTACTTCATAACAGCTAGAAATTTCCATTTAATGCAGTATCAAAGTAGAATCCCTATCACTAAGCCTTAATAATTCCCTTTTCGTGGTTGCTACTCCAATTTCATAGTTACAATCTTCGAATGTGTCAATATCTAATTAACACGAGGAAAATTTTTATTAGCTACTTGAGTATACATTGGAATGATTCTTTGAATAATGAACATCACGGTCTCAACATTTAAATCATGGTCATGAATCACCTTTCATGTCTAGCATAGCAGTCGCAACACCCACCGCAAACCTTTTTGTGTCTCAGTTGAATTTCATTCTCTTTTGGCTTGAATTAATTCGGGAAGTGTTTTGGGTGCCTTGAAAGAATGAGGGAACAGCTTGGGTACTTGGTGGAGCTTCTTGTTCTTCGACGCCTTCTTAATTCAACTCTTCTCCTTTTCCTTGCTTTCTCTCTTGCACCCACTTCTCCAAATATGTACTCATAATTGCCATTTCTTTCTCTTATGCACTTGGAATGAAACATATAATCAATGTCAATCAAGCTAGAAGTGGTTTTGAGGCAATTTTGAAGAATGGCTTTCTTTTGAGAGGTTAAGGCACCTACATGTTTGGCAATTATGGTGATTTAAGAGAAGAGAAGAATGGTGCCTTTGGAAGTTTTGGATAAATGAACAAATTGGTCAATAAAAAAATTGGCAGCTTGGATAGGTTCATTTTTAAGCAAGCCATAGAAGAAAAAGAGGTCCTTTTTAGGTGACCTTTTCATTGCAATCTCTTGTTGTATTGATAGATAAGGTAATAATACAATGAAGAATACAAAGAGTAAGGGTTTTGAAGTGTTTATCTAGAAAGGCTTTAGGGTCATACCTTGTTTCAATCGAAATTTATTTTCAAAAGGTGTTATGAGTCATGTTCAAATCATTGAGGTTGATGGCTCCTTCCTTTTAGAATCCAAACACATCCGCTACCTCTTCTAATCTTAACCCAAATTCTTTACCAAAGATATAAAACTGGATCTCATAATGACCAACAAGAAAGTTGAATTTCTTTTCCAAGACTAAAGTGGTGAGAAACTCTTTGGTGAGTTCTTCAAACCCATCTTCACTTACAAATATAAAATTTTCCCATTGCAAGTTGTGCAAGGAAGTTTTGAAGGAATCTTCGGTCCCAAGGTCTTCAAGCTAACAATTTTAGGACCTTATTTGCAAGAACTAAATTATTTTCCAACTTCAACTAGTTTTGCTTTTCTTCTTATGTGACACCTCACATGTGTTCAATAGGTAAAGATTGAGGCTATGAAATTTAGGGTTCTTTGCCTTTTTCTTGTCTAGTGAATGTAAGTTTGGGGGCTATTAGTGAGAATGAAAAAAAATAAGGAGAAGAAAATTGAGAGAATTAAGAGAATGGGGAGTGTTTAGAGAGTTTGAAAATGCAAAAAGAGTGAGCAATGCTTTTGAGAAAGTTAAAGTGAATGTAAAAATGATTTTTGGGGGTTAAAGGGGTATTTGTAGGCATAAAAAAAAATGGCTATATTTGCATTAAATTGAAAATCTGGCCATTATAAAATTCTATATTTTTCAAAGAAAAATGTAATTTTCATTCACAAAATTGGTGTCATGACCATAAGATTTGAATTTTCTACATTTTACATTTGTGATCACTATTTACTATACTTGAAAAAATAAAGAAATTTTCAAATATCGAGCTTGCAAAAATGAAATGGCTAGTGTGAAATATAGGTTTTTTAATGTTTTTGAATGAAAACATGTGAAGTACTTTTGCAATATAATTGGGACTAACTTGCAAGATCAAAATTGGTATAAGTGACTAATTTTAACTATATAAATATGAGAAATTCATATGTTTATTAATCAATCATAATTCAAGCACAAAATCATTTAAAGAGAAGCAATCGAAAACATTGAATACTAGCACATATCAATACATAGAGTCACCTCAATTCAAGATGAAATGCAAAAATAATATATTAAATATGAAAATTCATCAAGATGATATGCAAAAAGAAATTTTTATGTCAAAGACTCCCATCAAGCATTCCAAGCTCCCTTTTAATGAAATTTAATCTTTCTTCATTAAAGGGCTTTGTGGAAATATCAACTAATTGGTTATTTGTATCAATAAATTCTAATATAATATCACCATTTTACAAATGATCTCTTAAAAAATGATGCCTAATGTCTATATGCTTACTTCTAGAATGTTGGATGATATTTTTAGAAAGATTTATAGAACTTATATTATCACATATGATAGGAATGTGATCAATCATTTTATCATAGTCCTTGAGTTATTGCTCTATCCAAAGAACTTGAGTGCAACAACAACCCGCCACCATATATTCCTCTTCAGCAGGGGACAGCAATTGGAATTTATTCCTTGCTAAATTAAGACACTAGACATTCACCAAAAAAATAACAAGTATTGGAAGTGCTTTTCCTATTTAGTAAACTATCGGCATAATTTGTATCTAAAAAATCAATGATGTTAAATGATGTGTTCTTAGGATACTATAATGTGTTCCTAAGATACCATAAACCTAATGCAATGTGCCATGCAAATATTTCAATTTTTTTTTACTACATGTAAATGAGATTCTTTAGGACAAAATTGAAATCTAACACACAAATAAATACTATACATAATATTGGGCTTACAAGCTATAAGATAGAGAAACCTCTAAACTTCTTCTCATATAAATGCTTACCATTTTTATCCTTATCAAGTTTAGTTGATTTGCTTATGAAGGCTTTGCCACTATTGTAACCATCCATTCCAAACTTCTTTACAAGCTCCTTGGTGTATTTGGATTGGTTAATGAAGTTCTCATCCTTGCATTGCTTGATTTGTAGACCAAGAAAGAACTTGAGCTCACCCATCTTGCTCATCTCAAATTCTCTAGTCATACACTTAGCAAAATCCTCATAAAGATGTTCATTAGTAGAACCAAACACAATATCATCAAAATAAATTTGAGCAATTAGTGTTTTATTGTTTTGTTTTTTTATTAAAAGTGTAGTGTCAATCTTCCCTTTTGTAAAATTATTTTTCAAAAGAAATGAACTAAGCCTTTCATACCAAGCTCTAAGGGCTTGTTTCAATCCATACAAGGCTTTAGTCAATTTATGAACATGATTGAAAAGATCATGATGCTCAAAACTGGGAGGTTGCTAAACTTCCTCTTCTATACAACTATTTAAAAATGCACTTTTAATATCCATTTGAAAAAATTTAAAATCCATGTGACATGTATATGTAAGAAGGATTCTCATAGCCTCTAATCTTGCAACTAGAGCAAAAAATTATCATAGTCTATGCCTTCCTTTTAGTTATACCCTTTGGCAACCAATCTAGCCTTACTACGAGTGATGGAACCATGCTCATCTAACTTATTTCTCAAAAATTATTTACATCCAATAATAGAATGATCCTTAGATCTAGGAAAAAGTTTCCAAACTTTATTTCTCTCAAATTAGTTGAGTTCCTCTTACATAAAAATCACCCAACTTTCATCATTAAAAGTCTCATTAATAGTCCTTGCCACAATTTGAGAAACAAATGCAAGATAATTATCTAAGGCTTTAAATTGAGATCTAGTACTTATATCATTTGAAGTTTCACCAATGATAAGCTCCTTAGGGTGATATTTGGGGTATCTCCACTCCTTTGAAAGTCTTTAATTGTCATCCTCTTATGGTTGTAATAGAGGTTCAGGATCTTATTGATTTTCTTCTTTGGTTTCCTCTTCCTTTGGGTTGTCATCTTGATCAAATCTAAGTTTCTCTAATTCACCGACAAGATCATCAAGAACTCTACCTTTTCCAAGATCAAGCTTATAATATTCATCAAATGCCACATTCATATACTCTTCTACTACCAATGATTTCTTATTAAAGACTCTATAAGCTTTGCTAATGGTGGAATAGTCAAGAAAAATTCCTTCATCTATTTTGGATACAAAATTTTCAAGGTTATCCTTGTGTTCAATATATAGCACTTGCAATCAAACACTCTAAGATATAAAGTTTTGGGCTTTCTTCCATTCTATAACTCATAAGAGGCTTTGTTTAAAATTAACCTTTTGGAAACACAATTTGCAATATAACATGAGGTATTGATGGCTTTCGCCTAAAAGTATGTAAGTAGACTATACTCATTAAGTATAGTTCTAGCCATCTCCACTAGGGTTCTACTTTTTCTTTCTATAATATCATTTTGTAGTGGTATTCTAGGGGCTAAAAAAGTATGAGAAATTCCATGCTCAATACAAAACTTTTTAAAAACTTCATTTTCAAATTCTTTTTCATAGTCACTTCTAATTTTTAAAATGATATAACCTTTTTCATTTTGAACTTTTTTTTGCAAAACTTTTAAATATCTCAAAAGCATCATTCTTATGAGTTAAGAAACTAACCCAAGTATATCCAGAGTAATCATCAATAAGCACATAAGCATAAAGTTTTCCACCCAAAAAAGCAACTCTATTAGATCGGAATAAGTCTATAAGCACAAGTTGTAGAGGTCTAAAAGTACTTACCATATTTTTAGTCTTAAATTGTGTTGTTTCCTATGAGGCCTCACCCGAGCACTGGTCCAATCCGCTAAAGAGAATTAAAATGCTCATTTGGGAAAGAGCTCACGAGGAAGCCCTCAGGCTTATCTTTGATAGGTTTGAAAATTATTTCTTGGAGTGGCCACCTTAATTTATTTTTATTTGGAAAAGTATAAGGAAAAAACCCATTTGACTCCAATTATTACCCAAAGGAAAAAGATCACTAGCTTCGAAACCAAAGAGTATTTGGGGACTAGATTTTTGGTTTAATTTAACAAAATAAGTTTGGCCAATGAATATAAGAATGACTTAAAATATATTTCATGAACAAATTAAAATGCATGAATAATTTATAATATGCATGATCATGTAACTCATCTATTTCAACAATAAAGTAAAATCACAGTTAAGGTTCGAAATAAGAGAAAGTTAATATTACAATAAAATCCCAAACTTATGAGATATCTCCTCTAGCCCTTATGAGTTATAGGGAAGTCACACATTCCCAAAATTAAGCCTAATAATAAAGTAAAAGAAAATAAAATAAAAGCAAGTGAAGAAAATGATAAAGGGGGAAAGTTGGTTAGTTTTAATTAGATTTGATGCTTAAACCAAGCAAGCCTGCGTATCCCTTTGAATGAAAATCAGAACCCACGTAGTTCTCCCTTTTTGCGAAGGAGTTAGTTAAGCCTAGCCACTTTATCATGTTTTGATTGATTGATTAAAAGAGGGTTGAGTTAATTAATTAACTTAATTGACTACTGAATTGATTAGCTAGTAACCTAGATGAATCAATTTAATTAATTAACTAAAAGAGGAAAGGAAATTTAGATAAAAGAAAATTAAAGGAAAAGGAGCTTACCTCAGATGGCGGGCGATGATTGCCCTTAGACGGCGAACGGGGGCTGGCTATGAATGGCAGCCGATGATAGCCCCAGACAGCGGGAGGTGATTGGCTTCAAATGGCAGGCAATGGCTAGCCTTGGATGGTGTAGCGGCTTGCCTCAGATGGCGTGGTAGCTCACCTCAGATGGTGGGTGGCAACTAGCCTCAAATTGGGGAAATGAACCTTAGGCAATAGATTTGCCTCAAATAGGTAGGCAAAAAGACTTTAACTAGTCGAGTAGGAATCAAAGAGTAACCTCCTAACTTGCTTTGTGAAGCAAAGAGCAAATGCAAAGCAGTTTGCTTGAAATTAACGCTTTTCAAACTTTGAAAGTTAGTGATTTAAAGTGTAGAGAGGTCCTTTATATATAGGAGGAGGATTGGAGCATAAAAGGCATAAAATTCCAATGTGGGATTGCAAAAAATAGGGTTTTTGTCGGAGTTGCTGTAAAGAGCTTTGCGACACCACAGAGCTCTCTATGGTTGTGCTGCACAGGCCTTTGCGACAACGGCCTGTTTTGGCCCATTTTACCGTTTTTGCCCATTCATACTCGTTTCTTATTTGTTTTTTGTGATTCCAGTTGCATTGCATTCGCTACTCATTCCTGGATGATTTGAAAGGGTTCAAATGTCAAAAAGAAATATTTTGATTTTTTTCAATTTTTCCATTTTGAGAGTTCATGGCTTCTAAAGGTTTGTTTACTGAGCCTAAGTGCTTTTCAGGTTCAAACACTTACTGGAAGGTGCAAAATTAAGGGTTCATATTTCCCCATTTGACATGGTCCACATGTTTTATCTTTTAAAGCCCATCAACTAACTCATCCTTGCTTACACTATTAAGTATCTTCATGGTTACATGTCCAAGCCTTTATACTAAAACCAAGATTTATTGCTAATAGACATAAGACACTTGAAATTATGGCTAGCCAAATTGTATAAGTTAATTATATAGGTATTGCCATCTTTTTCTCCTTTGAATATCACTTTATCATCCACCAAAGTAGTGACAAGACATTCTTTGGAGTCAGAGATGACTCTATTACCTTTGTCACATAATTGATTTACACTTAATAAATTATGCTTCAAACCTTCAATCAAATAGACATCTTCAATAAGGGAATAATCTTCCTTACCAATTAAGCCAATGCCAATTACCTTACTTTTGCCATTGTTTCCAAATGTGACATTTCCTTAATGCTTTTTCTTCAATGTGGTGAAAAGGTTTACATTTATGGTCATATGCCTTGAAAATCCCCCATTTACATACAATTTACTTTCCTTTGCGGTGGATCTAAGGCAAACCTATAAGAAATATCAAATTGCCTTTCTCTTAGGTACCCAAGCATATTTGGATCCTTAGAGGCTAGGCTTGGAAGGATCTTCAAGTTTTAATTAGACCTTTCATATATAACAAAATACATTTATATGCCCATTTTTCATACAATAATGACACTTGAGTTTTGAATTGAAAATATTTTTGGGTTTTGCCATTTTGTTATAAAATTGTGACCTCTTCATATCACTATCATGAAGCAAACAAGAGCAAGTATTATGTAGTGATTTTGTGTGCTTTTTAGCATGCCTTTTGTACATATATGCATAGTTTTCTCTTTGAGACTTAGCTCTTGAACCTTATGTACCATTTTGAACCTTTTTAGGATTGGAAAGTTTGGTGTGTATTTTGACTCCTTTGTCAATTACCTCAATGCCAGAGGTTTGAGGAGTTATGGCCTTTATGAACATAGCAAGAGAGGATGTTGATGATGAGGCACCAATGAAGCCTAAGACATATTTGACAAGGGGTGGCCTTTGAGACACAATAAGGGTGTCTAACGATTCCTTCCCTTTGTGAAATTTAGAAATAGATGATCTTAATTTCTCAACTTCTAATTTCAAAGCATTGTTTTCTTTATATAAAGAATCAAGTAAGGAAGTTTTAGATGAAATCTCTTCCGATGAGTCTTTGAGCCTTACATTGGAGGTTTTCAAAATCAAAACAAGTTTTTCTAATTCTTTGAAATTGTCACATCCCATTTTTGAAGATATGACGATCTTAGAACATGGGGAGACATAAGGTCACCCACACCTAAAGAATCCACTTACACATATACAAATCATGCTTAGGATTGTACCAAACCTTATACAATAACTCACTTAAAATGTTATATGAAAACCTTTAATTGCGAAAGACAGTAATTAAACACTTCACATATAATCCATAAGGAAATAATATTCATAATTTACTCGAAAAGCTTAATAAATAACATCTCAAAATAAACATCAAAAATAAATATTCCTAAAGCATCTAATGACAACACTTCATAGCATGGTATTATTAATGACTTTGACAAGGAATCCCCAAGCAAAGTAGAATGCTTAAGCCATCACCTTGGCTCCTCATATTTGCTCACTTGGAACCACATAAAGAAAAAGGGTGAGATAGATGATCTCAATGAGTAAACGATAAAACACATACATTAACATATATTCCTTTGAAAAGGAAACTCATAGTTTATACACATAGTTCATGATTTTCAATTAATGAATTAAGTTGCATTTTTGTAAGGGTTCAATTTAACAAGTTTGCAGAAATCACACTTATAACACTTAGAGAGTGAAGGCTGTTGCTCTATCACTTGAACACTTAGAGGAGAGGTGGCCTTAAACCAAATTCCAACTCTTATCACTTAAAAGGCGTGAAGCTAATCAGGCCCTATGGCTAGAACTGCACCTTTCTAGCTGAGGTGGATACATACCCCTATCTATCGAGTTAAGGCTATGTGCACAGGTTCCAATGATTACCCGCATCAGCACAAGGACTTCTACACAAAAGGTTAAAGGTACTATAGTTAAAGCTAATGGTATTCACATATAACAATAATATTTAAGGCAGCAATAACATGTATCACAATAATAAAGGCAATTTAACTTTTGAGCAAAAGATACAAAATAGTGTAGTTCTAGAAAGAATATAAGTTAGGGCAATTATCACCAAAGAATCATTATTGGATAAACAAAATGGTTTTTGGACCAATTATCCTTTGGCAATCCAAGCTTTACAAAGAAATCACTTAATCATATTTGAGAATAGGATGAACTTGGGTTTCAAGATCTCAAAGGCTCACATAATATGATATCACATATTTGTAACATAACATAATGTTACTTATACTTATAGCAAGATTACAGTGTTTACTCATATATGTAGAATGAATATAATGTTTACTCACCTTGTGGTTCCTTTACTTCTAATTCGCGTAGCTCTTGGACTTCTAATACTCCTCAAGTTCTATCATAATATTTAATTCAATACTTAGTATTTATTCAATCATGATGCTATCCTATCCTATAACAACCCCATGCACATATAACATTCATATACACTTAGAATTGCACATATAAGTGTATTCATCATTTGCATATAACAGGCTAACTTTAAAAGTCTTGCACACTTAGCCTTAATAGGCCCATATGAAAACACATTATAACTCATGTCAATACCTTTCTAATGTCAACATAATATCATTATCTTAATGTCAATTTACTTTAATAATCATCTTAGTACATTTAATGCTTCCATACATGTTAACTTTTCGATAGCCTTTCAAGTGTCATACTTAACTCTTATGACCTATTCATTCAATCAATCTCTTCATCAATTCAAGATCCTCAATTCATTATCAAGTCATCATAAAATCTATTTCCATATTTCTCTATCACATTCACATTCTAATCACAACATAAGTTTAATATACCTCAAGTATACCACATTGCCTCCAGGCTTGTCTAAGGTCATCCCTCTAACCAACATGCAATTTAACTATTTATCACTCATTCATACATTTCAATAATCATTGAAATGCATTATATAAAAATTATGGACATTGGGATAAGAATTCCAATGTAGGCCGAATGCTCTATTAAAGGAAAAACTGAATTTTCTTACTTTTCGCACTTTCCATCTATTACAGTAATATGTAGAAACATGGTTTGAACCAAGATTTTTCATGTAATCAAAACAAAAATCACTTCAAAATATAAACATGTAGGAATCGGCCCATATATACATTCATATGCATGAAAATTTCCAACCTTAGGTTCTAGGATGAAAAATCATGAGTTTTCTTGTTTCTGGTACTTTCCGATCATTACAGCAATATGTAAGCATGTGGTTTAAATCATTATTTTTCATTCAATCACAACAAATATCATATTAGAACATCAATATGTACAAATCAGCAGCCATGGATGTTTTTCATACATGAAAACTCCAAATTTAGGGTTTAGGGTGAAAATCATGAGTTTTTAAGCTTTTAGTGCTTTCTGTTCATTACAACGATATGCAAACACATGATTTAAATCATTATTTTTCATTCAAATAAAATAAATATCAGATTATAATTCATCCATACACAAATCAGTAGCCATATGTACAAGAAATCATAGAATTTTCTAACTTATAAGTTCTAGCACAAAAACCTTGAATTCTTTTGTTTTCTAAAACTTTTCAATCATTGCAGTAATATGGAAAAATATAATTTAATCCAATATTTTTCATCAAAACACATCAAAATTATTTAAGAATCTAAATATGCAGCAGCCACCCCTCCTTAATGAATTTATGTTTGAAAATTTCAATTTTTGAGTTATAGGATTCACCTTTGGTGAAATCACGTAGAAAAGTTGGTGTTTTCGGTAGAAAAATTAATTTTACTCTCAAGAAATCACCTAGCCTGAATTTTATCAGTAAATATTCAGTTCAAAATAATTTTTCCAAGATTAGTTTCATAAAAATCAAATAGCAAATTGAAAGGAAAAGAAAAACATACGAAACAGTCGCAAAATCGCAAGTTTGAAAGGAATTTTGGTAGCGAGAAATATTTTGAAAGAATTTTTCTGCCAAAATAATGAAATAACAGAATGGTGGCTACTGAAATGAAGGGCTGGCTGAAATTTAGGTTAAATATTAGGGTTTTTTGTGAAATTTCTAAGATTACCCTTAATGAGCTAGGTTAGGAGTGTTTTAGTGTAGTAGGCTTTTGGGTATTTGCACTTTTTAATTAATTTAGGGCTGCTTATAGGTAATTAAAAATAAAATTTTTTCCTCATTATTTTCACTAAAATTTTCCCCAAAACATTTATTTTAAAAATATTTTAAAAAATACTCAAAATTATTTTATGCTTAAAAATTGCCTTTTTACCTAAAAATTCATTTTATATAAAATAAATTATTTTATGCTAATGCACCTCAAATAAATCATTTATTTCATAATAATAATTCATATTAGGCATATTAAAATTAATTTAACATGTCGCATACCCATATATCACATCACACATGAATTTTCATATAGTCACACAATTTGCCACAATAACCCTAAATTCAAATAATTTGTCACTAAAACTCCTAGGGTAGATGTGAGTTGTTACATAAATTCTCTTCAAGTTTTAAATGTTTTTCTTTGTAAAGTCTTATTTTAGAACAATATTTTTTGCATTTTAGAGCCATGGCTTCTGCTAGCTCGTCCTAATCCACATTATGCATATTATTATCACAATTTTCATCATCATTTGATTGGAAAGTAGAACATATCTCATTTGGAGTTTCCTTCAAGACCATGAAGCATTGATTGGCAATTTCTTCATCTTCTTCATCACTTGAGGAATCACTATCCCAAGTAGCCTTGGAACTCTTCTACCAATGAGTCTTTGAGCCATACATTGGAGGTTTTCAAAATCAAAACAAGTTTTTCTAATTCTTTGAAATTCTCCTCAAGTTTTAAATGTTTTTCTTTGTAAAGTTTCATTTTAAAACAATATTTTTTGCATTTTAGAGCCATGGATTCCACTAGCTCATCTTAATCCATATTATGCATATTATTATCATAATTTTCATCATTATTTGAGTGAAAAGTAGAATATACCTCATTTGGAGTGTCCTTCAACGCCATGAAGCATTGATTGGCAATTTCTTCATCTTCTTCATCACTTGAGCAATCATCATCCCAAGTAGCCTTGGAACTCTTCTTCTTCTCTTTGTCCCATTTCTTCTTCTTCTTGATCTTAGGATAATCGAATTTGATGTGCCTTTACTTTCAACATTCATAGCAAGTAACATCACTCTTCTTCTCCTTGCTAGAGTTAGAGTTAGAGTTGATGTTGGAAGATTATTTTCTAAGGAGCCTTTTGTCTCTTTTCTTCTTCTTCTCCTTCTCCACTTGTGACTCTTCCTTTTCAATGGCCATCTCATGGATAAGAAGCTTGCCAATGAGAACATTGGTAGGAAGTCTGCCAAGATCTTCTTAGCTTCCTTAATGTCAGCCACTCTACCTTCATAGTGCTTCGTTGCAAGAGCTCTAAGGATCTTATGATTGACAACTTCCAAAGAATACCCTTTGCCAAATTTCTTCAAACTAGTGATAATAGCTAGATGCTTATTTGTCATATTGATACACTTTTATTCGGCTTCATTTTGAAGAGTTCATATTTTGGGACTTAACTCGTTTGGTCTCTTCATGGTAGTTTTACCAAGTTCTCCAAATGCTATGGGCACTTGAACAATGTTGGACTCTACCACATTCTTCTCTAGATAAAAAGCTTAGAAGATTTGTCATTGCGCTCTTGTTTTTCCATTAGCTCTCTTTTGTGCATCAACCCAATCCTTTCTAGGGATAATCTTTGACATCATCAACAACCTTTGATGGAGACTTCCACTCCTCAAGGACACTATCCCATACATCTATGAGATCACTATCTAGATATACCTTTATCCTACACTTCCAATAGGTATAGTCCGTACAATTAAAGTGTGGTTTGAGGTAATGCATCCTTTCATTAGCCATCTTAATCTTTTCTCAAGAGATGAAACTTGTAAATATGAAACTAATTTTGATATAACTTGTTGCCCAATATGCAACAAGAAGGGAGGTAGGATTGATGGGTAATTAAAAATTTAAATTAAAGAGATAAAAGTAGAGAAGAAAGAACACAAAGGATTTATAATAGTTCGGATATAACACACCCTATGTTTACTCCTCAATTCTCAATTGGATATTTCACTATCAATGGAGTTTTAGTTAATTAAATCCCAACATCATAGTTTTTAGACTCACACCAAACTTTACAGGTGTTTTTCCAAAGGCTCACACTCAACCCTTTACAAGTGTTCTCCCAAAGGCTACACTCAAACCTAATCAAAAGTTTTACTAGCTCACTTCCAACCTCACTAGTGTTTTACAAATGCCAACACACAAATTTTGAGCAAAGAATGCTCTTACAATAAATACAAAGAGTAAAAATTAATGAACAAGGCTTTAAGAAATTAAATTGCAAGAGTTTGGCCACTAATTGAGCTAATTTTAATCAAACAAAGAATATTGAAGCATGTTCGATTGAACAAGATTGAAAGATATAAAGTAAAATAAACTAAGATAATTTCCCCAAAAGTTTTATTAATGGTAGTCGAACTGTAATGTAATTGAATCTGCCCCTTTAGGCTTTACAATTGATGTGTTTATAGATAGCTAGTCTTAAATTTGTTCGAACACTAAGTAAAAGATTCCACTTCGAACTAGATATTGAATTCGTACTGCTTGGACTAGCTCACTTAGGACACATGACACGAGTAGAAAAAGGATTTCTCTCTTTCAAGCTAGGCTTTACTAGTTACGTACTACCAATTGGGCTTGGGTCTGGGCTTAGTTTGGGCTTGTTTAGTCCCTCATCATCCACTAAGAAGGTTGTTGAACTTCATTTAAGACCTTTGCAGGGGTATTTATAGTTTTCCTCCACCAAATGATTGTTATAAAGAAACTAAGGCTAAATATCTTCATAACAAGTAGAAAATCTACATTTAGTGTAGTGTCAGAGTAAAATCATGGTCGTTAAACCTTAATCACCATCACAATTCCCTTTTTGCGGCCACAATCTTTGAATGCATCAAACAGGTAATTGACACATGGCAAATTTCCATTAGCTGTTTGACTTTATTGGAGTGGTTCTCTTAATTATGAACATCGCGGCTGTAACATCTGAATCGCTATCACTATTCACCTTTTGCATCCAGCGTAGTGGTTGCAATGCTCACCGTGATCCTCTTTGTGTCTCAACTCAAATCCATGCTATTTTGGCTTGAATTAATTCGCGGTCATGACTTGAGGATCGCGGTTGCAACTCTCCTATTGCTAGCACTATTCCAATATAGCAATCTCAACTGTTAGGACAGTTTTACAACTTAGGAATTTTTTATGTTTCTTGATTTGCTACCTTTTCTAAGTGTTTTATCTATAAAATAAACACTTAATACAAGCATTAGAATATTTCAATTTGATTGGCTAAATTAAAAACTCAATTTAGATCAATATTGATTAAAGTGGTTACAATGTAATTCTTGTAACAAATTATTCATTTGATTTGGAACAAGTGAAACAATTTGCAAACCATATATCATATATATTCATTATTTATTTTTTTGGTTCTCAAACTATTCACTGTGTTAAGGCCAAATGCCAACAAACACACACAAATATGCTATGGACTAAGGGTAAGCAAAACCAAATCAAAATCAAATTGATTAGTTCGGTTCGATTTATTTAGTATATCAGTTTGGTTTGATTTTAAATATGGCATATAGAATTAAATTTTGATTCAGTTAAGTTTTTGCTAAAAAAATTTTAGTTAAAATCAAATCGACTGAAATTTTAATATATATATATTGCAATAAGAAAAGAGAAATAACCCAAAAAAAAAAAAAAAAGCCAATAGTCAAAATCAACCAACTGAACTAAATTAATCTGGACTTTGTAGGCTCAATTTGGTTCAGTTTTCATTCTAAGATCAATTTGGTTAGATGGGAGAAAATAAGAACTTTGATTTTTTAATTCGATTCAATTTTAAAGCTAAACCGACATTTAATCAGCCCTACTATGGACCAAGACTTCAAGGAAAACTTATACCTCTTTCTGACAATCTTCTCCAACTCAAGAACAATTCAGATGCTGCCTAAGGCATAACCTTTTTAACACCAAAGAATGAACGGAATATCCAACAAGACTGCATTGCAAGATGGCCCCATAAAATTTAGGCTTAATTTAACCTTTGGACACTGAATTTGTTAATCAATATTTGAATGGTAAATAACAATCAACTTGCAGCAAGTACCTACAGTACTCTTTCAATATCCTAAGCTCTGTAGCCCATTTTTAACCACAAATAATAATTGACACTAATAAAATTTTGACATAATAATTGACCCTAATATAACTCAGTCCTTGTGTTCTGAAACTGAAATAACAGAATTGATGGTAAAATTTCAAATTAAGAAAAGAAATTTCGTGGTGGCAAGTGCCAAACAGACACCATGGACGAGAATTCAAGGAAAAGAATTTTCCTTACCTAAATAAAAATGAATTCCAATAAAATTTCCTGCATATTACCTCACAAATGTTCTTCATCCAAGGACTTGCTTCTTTCCCAGTATCACCAAGTGAAACAAGATTGGAAGGCAGTAACGATGAGACATACAATTAATCTCAACCATTTCACGTCTTCTCTTATGAAGATCATACCAAATAATTTCCACAGAATTTTTATAATGGAATAGAACCTTATCTCCCTTCTTCGACAATGCCAAAGGTTGCACTTTGTATACATCGTGCCTACAGGAATTGTACAATTTGTTCCAAGTAAACCCAATTCCATTATTATAATTCTCTCTAACATACAATTCAAACTCTCTTATCAGTGATTAAGCTCATACAAAGAGACACTTCTGAAACATCCAAATTGGTGCTAGAAATTTCAGAGCTGTATAGTGCAGCTGATTGTGGTACCATGGAAAATGTCTCAGTTGCTAAATCGAAAGCAGCAACCATTTGACTCTTGTTGTCTGTCAAACAACATCCAGTGCAAAGCAACTGTTGTCAAAAACTAGTTATTTAGACATAATTACAGATTAATGCATCTGGAACCCTCATAACCTGAAGAATAAATATAAAATGAGTCCCCAGTTTACCTTAAAAAGTTATTAGGTGACGAGGAAATTGGCCAATTATGCTTTTCACTAGAGTTTAAAAGTAAGGATTTAATGTCAAATTATTGAAATTCTAAATGAATCTCTTCCATCACGTCAAATTATGAATTATTTAATTATAATCCACTGTGAGTTTTCAAGTTCAATTTTTATGTTGATACAAATTTTTCAAATAATATTTTCATATCTTTGAAATTTCAAGATTATGCATGATATATATTAATCCTTTGTTAAACCAAAATGTTCATTACTCGAGAGGTACATCAATGTTTTGACAACAGTAACAAGAGTCTTTAAAACATGAAAATTGATATTAACACTAACTTTCCATCCCAAGCAAACGGACATATGTTGCGAATTCACTTGCTTCATCTAGTCCAGTTCTTTAATAGTCGAAAAATTAAAAGATGCAAACAAGTTATCTTTTCAGACACTGCACAGAGTGCTTCTTGATGATTATTTGTGACTGCAAGGAAACAAATGCATGAACGAGAAATAGAAACTCAAGTACAGTCACTTCTCTTTACAAATGCCGTCTTCCAACAGATAATGCAACCATACTAAGAGTCATGACATCCGATATTACACCGCAAAATTACTAATTCTGAAACCTTGCTAATGCTAAACTTAAGAAAACCTACAGAATTTTAACGAAAAGCTACTGCCTATACATGCTTTGTCTAATATCATCATCAATGAATTGGAAGTGATTTGAACTAGGCATCCCAACAGTTCTACCTGGAAGGGATGGTGAGAATGATTCTCTAGGCGGCATTCGTGGCATCAGGTCAGGATAGGAGGCATTGATGGGATAACTGGGATAACTGTATCTACTTGAGGAAGGCAAGCCTGTATCCAAGTATGGATCAAAATAAGGCTTCTGAGTTGGTACTCTTGAACCATTCCCAACATATTGGCTGGCAAGAAATGGATCTTCAGTAGACAAGTTTGGCCGACTCGCCAAGTATGGGCTTGAGACAAATTGATTACTGGAAGCTGTTGTAACTCCTGCATCTGGATAATAGCTTCCCAAACTTAACCGAGCATTTGAACTAAGGAGGTCAGTGCGAGTATTGGCTTCAACTGAAAAATCAGTTGGTAATCTGAAAAGTCCAACACATCCAACAGGAGCCTGTATTTTATCCCTTGGCATTGTAGTGGGAACAGAGGGTTCAACAGATTTTCCAATGGGTGCAGCAACTAATGGCAATCTCCGTTGCAGTGACTGTCTTGCTTCTTTAAGTGCCTCCAGCACACCACCCAACCTATCAGATGCTTTGTGTGGCACCAATGCATAAAGTTCATTTTGGCTTCCAGAAGCTTTTCCATTGCTGAATCTGCTACTTGTATTTGATGGAAAGCTGGGCACAGATTGGCTCGTAGGGGAATCATGTGAACCATGAGAAACTGAATCATGGAGGGGGAAATGTGATGGTGATGAATGATAGTTGTTTCCTTGGCTCCCTTGATTTTGCTCTACCTTGGCCATAGGGAATGCAAACTCTTGAGTTGAGGATTTGGAAACAGACGTGCTACTGCTTTCTTTTTCCTCTAATTGAACAACATCAGCATGTGAAGATGGTAGCAAGCCATCAGGCTGAGTTTTGGACACATCTTCAACTTCTGATGTGACCCCATTGGTTTGGGAGGCAATTGTCGTTGCAGGGTGTGTAACTGGTGCCTTGATGTCATATCTTTCCTCAGTGATATCAGACCGGTTCCCAGGATCACATGAATCCTGACCAATTATGACCAAAAGACAAGAACATCGTGATTTAATGGAATAGCTCTCATATGAGAAATAAGGATATAAATTATTTTACATAATGATTCAATCTAGACAGTTGTATGCTTCTTAATAACCACAATCAACAAAGCAGAATTTAAATGAGCATTGACCAAATATATAAAGAATATGATAATTATGCATTGTTCATATCATCTCAAGATAACAACTAATTTTCAAGTGAGGCTTATGCCAATAGACACAAGTACAGCACATGCAGCCAGACTTCAATTATGCCCAAGTGCCTCATTCATAATATGATAAAATAGGCAACAAGAGTTCAATGACTTTAAATAAGTATCTGTGCAATTTGCTCTAGAATTTGGTCAAGGCAATGAACACGTGCATCAACAGACAATGGGTTCCATCCCCAAGAACAGGGGCACACATTCGCTTCTCTCACTTTTGCACATACAAGCAAAAGCATATGATGAGAACACACAAAGATAGATATTCTAAATGACCTTTAAGCTCAGCAGTTCAGCAAAAGAGCAACTCCAATTTTTATATTGAAATCCATGAAGCTTGGATTTACTCTCATAGATCTTGATATGTATTTTCATCACTTCTTTTCAACTATCTGCAGATCTTCATGCTTTTTTCTACCCTACTTTGTACTAGCATGTGCTATGGCCTTGAGCTAATGTTTCTCATTTATTCAGGTTCTTGAAATATTTCAACTGAACCCTGAAGTCTTATTTTGTGCAATAAGACATAAGGAAAGTCTTACTTTTAAACAACTTTTTCACTTTTTGACAAACAAATAAAAAAATTATCCTAACCTGATAAATAGAAGACTAGCCTAAATAGACCTTTTAGGAAACGTTGGCAAGTTATGACAACGTATGTTGCATGAAAACTCTCAGGAGGTCACGTTTCAAAAACATTTCCTGTCTGAAAACTCACGAAAACTTGATCGAAACGTTTTAGACATGTTTCCGTAATTTGAAAAAATTGAAAACTCATTTCCATAAACGGAAACCCATTTCCAAGTTTTAAAAAAAAAGAAATCAGCTTGCTCATATCAATTCCTAAATAAAAATATTCACTCCCGACTTAATTTTCTCTTATATAATAATAATAATAATTTATTATTATTATTATTATACATATATATATATATATATATATATATATATATATATATATATATATATATATATATATATATATATATATGTATATATAATCTCTCCCACGTTTTGTTTCCTACATTTTTCAAAAATACCATTCCTTGTTTCCCGTTTCCATGCTACCTAGATGACAATTGACAAGAGAATGAACGAAGGATACTTATCTTTCATTTTGCCAAGGCAGACTTCTTAGCAAAATTCCATTTTTTTGCACTTTCACAGCATTTAGCATCAAAACCACATGCTCCCCAGAATAACATGTTACACTATTTCCTACAATGTCTTATTTGATCTCTTATGGTGATAGAATTTTCATTTCCTTGCACTTGCACAATACTTGGCAAACTGTGTATCATACCCCCAAAACTTGCATTTCACAGCCCCTATGTGATTGAAGATTGCAACCCATCCCAAATTATTATAAGCTATGATCCTTATCAGACTATTGATCATGAGACCACACATCCTACACTTGGCCTTGGTTCCTATCAGATGATGAATCCTAACACACAGCTTTTCACCCTCATGCTGCTCCTACCAGATTGAGTTGTATCTGTTTTAGTTTCACATAGACACACACTCATTAGAATGTGGAATGCATACCAACACTCCCTATGTATTTTTAAGTTAGAGAATTCCTACAGGACTGTGAATCACGGATATATTGCTCTTCCTATTGCTTCAATTTCAACTCTATCTTTAGGGCATGAATGACCTCCAGCTTCCATTAGATGCTACCATTAGAAACTAAATCATATATCTCTTTTTGGATTTCCAAACAAAATCCCAAAAGATACTCTACCTGAACTATGACACACCTGAGCCCTTGATAGTGCCTGACACCTTCAGGAGCTACGAAAGGGATGGCTCCAGTCACATTTTAGCATCATCCCTTATTTTTCTATGAATAATCCTATCACTATTTTCAACCATGCATCCTACTTACATTCACACATACATACATTCTGCATATATTCTCTATAAAAATCTTTTGTATATCTTGTAGTTATTCTGTATATAATTCCACTAAAAACAACAAGAAAAAAAAATACTCTTTAAATACTTGCATGTTATCTAGCGTTATCTTCCTTTTCAAAAAGGTAACTTCAAATATCCTTATTACAATTTAAATTTCTTGCATAGTGTAATTATTTTGCTGCTGTTCCACCTAGCATTATGCATTCTTTTACCCTATCATTTGCTCCCATTTACATCTGCACACCAACACATAAGATCTTCCAGACCACCAAGATTTTCAAGGAGCATGGCCCAAATAACTAATACATTAAAGATGGAATTCTGGACTAGTACAAGTTTATGAGAAGCCTAACTTCCTATATGATCCAAATAGCTACATTTCCTTGCATAATTATTTTTGGAACATTTTTTGTAATAAATTACAAGTCAAGACCTTTGGGAAATTTTAAAAATAATCACTTCAAGCAAAAACAAGGCATTATGACAAGCTCACCATTCTTTGAGTTGCATTATGCAATATGGAAAACCTTCTCCATGTGTAAACAGTCAGCTTTACCAGATTTCAAGTCCGCAAACTAAGCTTCATGCTCTAATTCTTAGAAAAACTTTTATGCTCTAATTCTTAGAAAAATTAAGGAAGGGACTCTTTACATTTGCCTTCGCAATACACATGATTTATAACATTATGCTTACCCATCCTCCAAGAGCACAACCTACAGGGGCAGGGCAACTAAGTTCCCCACATTCCCAGCCCGCCCGCCGGGCCCCCCCCCCCCCCCCCCCCCCCTCAACAGACATTGCAACCAATACAAATGCCACCACGACTCCAAACAGTTCTAAAATATGTTTTCATTTATCTTGTAACATTTTTTTTCTTCATTTTTTTAACTAATGGCTATCACAATGATGCACATTTCCAAAATAGTCTTTTGAATTCATCCAACAACACATGATGCATCACCAATATCAGTTGTAACTCAGTCAGAACAAAGTTGTGTACTTGTTAAACTTCAGTTTATCAATGATTCATCAAAATAACATAGTTTCACAAACCAAATTAGAAATCCTTTTACCTCTTTAAAATGAAATTTTTTTCACCTTTTTTTGACAAATAAGAATTTGGATGAAGCGCCTATATCACTAATTGAGTGTCCTACAACAATAAATTCTGTGCTTGTGTCCAGAATTTCAGATTTTGAGGATGTTTATCCTTTATGGTAATTAGGACATAATGCAATTATATAATAAAGATTTCTGCTAGGAAATGGGCACAAAGGGAAAGAGAGGGAACTAGGGTAGAAACACGCTGCAGAAACTTAAGATTATCAGATAAGTCAGTGTCACACATTTATCTAACTGATATGACAGTTAGGCACAAATGCCGACTTAAGCAAGCCATCTAAGAAAGCAAATTCCTAGATTACTAACAAACAAGATGAATTTGTATTAAATATCAAACTAAGAATTTTCAAAATTATGAGAAGATGTTCTTCAAACAAAATCCCCAATGGAGGAATGTGAGTAATTGCCATGCAATATTCACATGAACATGCAAGAATTTCTGAAGTCTAATGTCCATACAAGGAGTAAGAAACTCAAGAAATTTATCTCAGAATTAAAAAAAAAAAAAAAAAAAAAAAAAAAAAAAAGGGGTTACAAAGGGAAAGAGAGGGAACTGGGGTAGAAACACGCTGCAGAAACTTAAGATTATCAGATAAGTCAGTGTCACACATTTATCTAACTGATATGACAGTTAGGCACAAATGCCGACTTAATGATGTAGGACAGATTTAGATAATCTATTCTACTTTGAAATTTTTAGAAATTAAAGGTTAGAATTGAATATTCCAGGGCTAATTTTATAGAAATCAGATCTGGACAAGGATTAAGGAAAGGAAAAAAGGGAAAAAACTTCTAAGAGTCACACTTAGAAGGTCTAGGAGTCACACCTAGGGTTGAATTGAGTCACACAATTCTTAGCAATAATGCAGGATTTATTTTATTGAATCTGAAAGTTGTCTAATAATGGTTACAAGCCTAAGTATTTATAGAGTTGAAACTAATCCAAAGCATGTTTGGATTAGGAATCCTACACTAGTTTTCCAACTAGAAAAACAAATTAATACTAACTAGGAAATACTAAACCCATACTAAATCCACTAAAACTCCTAAATAAAGACTGCAAAATAACAATAATAAAAAACCCTACTGTTCCAGCAATTCTGGAAATTACAGAAATACCCTCAGCCCTAATAAATCAGAATTCCTGCATTAATCAGACCTAATAGACTTCCCATTCAGCTTCCCCATCATCCCATATGTTCCAAACAAGTGCTTGCGCTTTTGAACCCTCTTTGGCACGACGTTTGTAAACATGTTGCCATCGTGCTCTATCATTTCTCCCCGGCTTGAAAGAACTCGACCCTGTCGAGTTAAAAGCATGAAAACGATCATAAAGGTCTGGATCAAGCCTTTGTAGTTCTTCTTCGGTTATCCAAGTACAATCAGAATGTGGATGACCCACCCATTTGACCAAAAACTTTTGATAACCACCTCCTCTAGTAGAAACCACTTGATAGTCAACAATATCTTCTATTTTTTCTTTTAGACGAGGTAATGGAGGGAGCCTAGCTACTTCTTGATTATGCACATAATCATTATCATCATGACCATGATATGAAGTAAGATCTTCAATATTGAAAATATTACTGATATTCATGTCTTGAGGAAGCTCAAGAACATAAGCATTTGAGCTTATTCTCTTTAAAATCTTGAAAGGACCCATCTTCCTTGAATGAAGCTTCTTGAAAACACCTTGAGGAAACCGTTCAGGCTTAATTCGAACCATCACCATGTCACCTTCTTGAAATTCAGCAAATCTGCGTTTTAAATCAGCATGTGCCTTGTATCCCTCATTGCTTATGGCAATCCGCCTTCGAACATCATCATGTATATCTTTGATGTGCCTACTAAAAACTTCGGCTTCAATACTAGGACGACTGTCAATAGGCAAAGAAACCAAGTCAATTGGTTTTCGCGGAATAGCCCCAGTAACGATCTCAAAAGGACTGCGTCCTGTGCTGCGATTGACGGAGCTGTTATAAGCAAATTCAGCAATAGGAAGAATCTGATCCCAATTACGAACATGGTCACCAACACAACAACGAAGGAGATCACCCAAACTCCTATTAATTACCTCAGTTTGTCCATCTGTTTGGGGATGAAATGAGGAAGAAAATTTCAGTTTTGTATTTAACCTCCTCCACAAAGATTTCCAAAAATAGCTCATAAACTTGGAATCGCGATCTGAAACAATTGTTGTTGGTAATCCATGAAGTCGAACAACTTCATTGAGGAAGAGTTTAGCAATGTGAAGTGCATCAGCAGTCTTCGTACAAGGAATGAAATGAGCCATTTTAGAGTAGCGATCAACCACCACAAATATGGAGTCATGACCCCTCAAAGTTCTTGGCAACCCAAGTACAAAATCCATACTTAAATCTTGCCAAGGAGCATGTGGTATAGGTAATGGGGTATATAAACCTGTATTTTTCTTCTTGCCCTTGTATAGTTGACAAATCCTACACCTAGCAATGACCCTAGCAACATCTCGCTTCATGCTAGGCCAATAAAACCGATCTTCCACCATAGCAATGGTCTTATCTCGTCCAAAATGGCCTGCTGCCCCACCAGAATGCAATTCTTGAATCATCTCTTCACGTAGAGAAGTATTAGGCACACATAGTTGTGTCCCTCTAAAGAGATATCCATCATGCAGTGAAAAATTTGGATAATTAACATGCTGTCCAGTCAATAAATCTGCATATATAATGCTAAAATCCTTGCAAGTTGGATAATTGTCTTTAAGTAACTCAAAGCCCACAACTTGAATTGCCATTGACGTAAGAATTAGCATCACTCGACTAAGTGCATCTGCTGCCTTGTTCTCCACTCCAGCTGTATGCTTGATCACAAAAGAATATTCCTGCAAGAAAGCAACCCATTTGCCATGGCGAAAATTTAACTTCTTTTGGGAGTTGATATACTTTAGGGCTTCATGGTCAGAATACAAAACAAATTCCTTAGAAATTAAATAATAACGCCAATGCCGAAGAGCCTGAACAACAGCATAGAATTCCTTGTCATAAGTTGAATATTTTTGCTTTGCCTCATTTAATTTCTCACTAAAATAAGCAATAGGGTGGCCTTCTTGACTTAATACTCCTCCAATGCCTACTTGAGAAGCATCACAAGCTACTTCAAACACTTTAGAAAAATCAGGCAGCTTTAAAACAGGAGCCTCAGTCATCCTCTTCTTGATTTCTTCAAAGGCTTTAGAAGCTTCCTTGGTCCACTCAAATTGACCCTTCTTCATACAGTTGGTAATAGGCGCCATTATAGTGCTGAAATTTCTTATGAATCGCCTATAGAATGTTGCCAAACCATGGAACCCTCGAACTTCTTGCAAAGTAGTAGGAATTGGCCATTCTTGAATAGCTTTAACTTTATCACCATCCACTTCTACGCCCCTTGAAGATACCACAAATCCCAAAAACACAACACTTGAGGTCATAAAAGAACACTTCTTCAAATTAATATAGAGCTCCTCACGCCGGAGGACTCTCAAGACTTGTTGTAGATGAGAGAGATGTTCTTCTTTAGTCTTGCTATATATGAGAATGTCATCAAAATATACAACAAGAAAGCGACCAATGAAAGGTTGAAGGACTTGATTCATAAACCTCATGAAAGTACTTGGTGCATTAGAGAGGCCAAACGGCATGACTAACCATTCGTAAAGGCCATCCTTGGTCTTGAATGCAGTCTTCCATTCGTCACCGGGCCTAATTCGTAGTTGATGATATCCACTCCTTAGATCTATTTTTGAAAAGATAGTAGAACCAACCATGACATCAAGCATATCATCAAGACGAGGAATAGGAAACCTGTACTTCACAGTTATTTTATTAATGGCTCGGCTATCAATACACATGCGCCAACTACCATCTTTCTTTGGTGTGAGTAAAGCAGGGACAGCACACGGACTTAAGCTTTCACGAACAAACCCCTTTGAAAGTAGCTCATCCACTTGCCTTTTAAGCTCTTCGTGCTCGCTAGGACTCATACGATAGGCTGGTAGGTTTGGCAATTGAGACCCTGGAACGAGATCAATTGCGTGCTGTATAGTGCGTAAAGGAGGAAGCTTGTTAGGCAATTCTTCTGGTGCTACATCAGAAAAATCCTGCAATAAATTAGTCACTTCTGGGTGCAATTTTGGGACTGTTTCAGCTGCTGCTTCTTTCACTTCCCTTGCAATAACAGCTAGCATAATTTTGGTATCTTTACTTTCCACTTCAAACCGTCTCTTGGTTAGAATATGGAGTTGTTTCTTCTGACCTTCATTTTGAGATTTGGTTGAGGATGGATAGCTTTGCGCATACTTCCTAATATCAAGAGAGCTCATCGGCTTCAGGACGAAGGCTTTCTTTCCAATGGAAAAAGAATAGGTGTTCTCTTTTCCTTTATGATTCACATTTCGATCATAAAGCCATGGTCGACCAAGAAGAATATGAGCCACTTGCATTGGAACAACATCACAAAGTATAGAATCACTATAACCGCCACATTTAAAAGTAACAAGACAGTGACGAGTTACTGGGATAGTGGAGTTGTTGATCCAAGCCACTTTATAAGGATGTGGATGTGGTTTGGTTATGAGATTCAAACGCTCGACCGTGGAGGTTGACACCACATTCATGCAACTTCCACCATCAATGATTAACTTCTTTGCTTGATCCCCGCAACGAACCAAGGTCTGAAATATTGAAGTGCGCCGCCAATCTTCTTCTTCTTCCACCTTTGGAGTGGCTAAAATGCGTCTCACCACTGAAAGTAATGTGTAATCAATGCCTTCATCTTGTAGATCATCATCCACATAATTTCCAAAGTCTCCCAAATTGTCCTCATAATCTTCTTGTGATAAGTCTTCATCCATGAGTTCTTCTCCTATGTGCAAGTTCTGTTTCTTTGGACATTGATATCCCATGTGTCCAATTTCCCCGCATTTAAAGCATTCAATACCTTTGCCTTTTGCATTTGTAACATTGGAGGAAGCAGGTTTTGAGTTGATGAAGCGATTAGGTGGTTGTGAAGTAGTAAGTTTATTGCTGCGATTTACCCCAAATCCTCTTTTAGTTGCTGCTTCCGCTGCTTGAAATCCAATTTTCCTGGTTGTGGGTTGGTTCAAACTTTCTTCTACATCAAGGGCCACATGATATATATGGTCTAAAGATGTTAGTTGCTGCCTAAACAATTCCTTCCTGATGTCCATTCGTAAACCAGCTTTGAACCGCGCCATAGTTTGCAGAGAGTCTTCCACAATTTGGCTACGAAGTGTTAATTCTTCAAATTTTTGCATATATTCAGCAACAGACATGCTGCCTTGTCTTAATGCATACAGTTGTTCCCTCATCTTTGGAAGATAGTTAAAAGGCATATATTTTTCTTTTAATTTAGTCTTCATCTCATCCCATGTTATTATTAATGGCTGTCCCGTTCCTTGCCATTCATTCTCAACACCATACCACCATAATTTTGCCAATCCCGTTAGTTTCATCTTGGCAAACCTCACCCTTCGATTATCATCCATATCATACCAATCAAAGTATGACTCGATACTACGCAACCAATCTGAAAATACTGTGGGATTTACACTGCCTTCAAAATCCGGGACATCTACCTTGACTTTCTTGGTGATATCTCCAGCTGTATCTTGTCCCTGATTTTGTAGGTTTTGATTAGCTTGCCGTTGTTCTCCACCATTCCTATGAGGGGCTGGTAGTGGCTGGTTAATTAGTGCAGCAGGTCTTTGGGGAATGACTTGAGCAGCATTTTGGTGAGCTTGAAACATTCTCCCCAATTCCTCCATCCTAGCTTCCAATGCATCAAGCCTATTATTTGTTGTGTTCATTCCACCAGTCAACTGACGTAATTCAGTTTGCAATTCTGCAGTTGTTGTCTCATAAGTTGCTTGCATCGCCTCAACCCTTGAATTCAGCTCAGCATTAGTCACCATTATTGCGGGGTTTTAATCAATAACTTCAAGGATCTTGAAGCTCTGATACCAAATTGATGTAGGACAGATTTAGATAATCTATTCTACTTTGAAATTTTTAGAAATTAAAGGTTAGAATTGAATATTCCAGGGCTGATTTTATAGAAATCAGATCTGGACAAGGATTAAGGAAAGGAAAAAAGGGAAAAAACTTCTAAGAGTCACACTTAGAAGGTCTAGGAGTCACACCTAGGGTTGAATTGAGTCACACAATTCTTAGCAATAATGCAGGATTTATTTTATTGAATCTGAAAGTTGTCTAATAATGGTTACAAGCCTAAGTATTTATAGAGTTGAAACTAATCCAAAGCATGTTTGGATTAGGAATCCTACACTAGTTTTCCAACTAGAAAAACAAATTAATACTAACTAGGAAATACTAAACCCATACTAAATCCACTAAAACTCCTAAATAAAGACTGCAAAATAACAATAATAAAAAACCCTACTGTTCCAGCAATTCTGGAAATTACAGAAATACCCTCAGCCCTAATAAATCAGAATTCCTGCATTAATCAGACCTAATAGACTTCCCATTCAGCTTCCCCATCATCCCATATGTTCCAAACAAGTGCTTGCGCTTTTGAACCCTCTTTGGCACGACGTTTGTAAACATGTTGCCATCGTGCTCTATCACTTAAGCAAGCCATCTAAGAAAGCAAATTCCTAGATTACTAACAAACAAGATGAATTTGTATTAAATATCAAACTAAGAATTTTCAAAATTATGAGAAGATGTTCTTCAAACAAAATCCCCAATGGAGGAATGTGAGTAATTGCCATGCAATATTCACATGAACATGCAAGAATTTCTGAAGTCTAATGTCCATACAAGGAGTAAGAAACTCAAGAAATTTATCTCAGAATTAAAAAAAAAAAAAAAAAAAAAAAAAAAAAAAAAAAAAGGGGTTAAAGGTACTAATATTCTACCACATAAGAATAAAAAAAAAAAAATCCACCCTCAAAAATACACAAGAAAATTTTTTTTTCCTCCAATTTTTTTAAAAACCCTGTAATGCAAGTCTTAATCAGTGGAGAAATACTTCATAGTTTATCTCACATCTCAGTCAAGCCAACACTCTAGCACCAAAAAATATTTTTCTTACTCAAAAGAAATGTGAAAAAAACTATTTGAACATATGCACAGACTAGCAGCATGTTTTCAACTTTTGATCTGCAAACAATTTAATGGTTGCCAAGTTTAATCAACTATACCGGTGTACTGCTGTTATTTTCTCTGAATTTTTCTTCCCATTCCCTTTGAGCCTTTTCCATTGCTTCATATTGGCCAATGAGTCGTGCCTGACGTTCAAGTGCTTTTTCCATGTCTCCCTCTTCTCCATATGCATTATAACCATGGCCATTACTACTTGCATTTTGCTCCATTAACGTTTTCCCTTCTCCCCCTTTAATACCATCTCCCAACATCCCAGACTCAACATCTGAAGGTGTAGCAACTTCATCCTCAATAGAATCAACCTTGTGGTGATTGGCTTTAAATTCCTCAGCTACAGATCTGGCAAAATAAAAATGCTTAAGTATCTATAGTGGATGACGTCTGCAATAGCATATGGCCTCAGAAGATGGAAAAAATACTAGGTTAGTTTTTCCTTCAGTGAGAAACTTGATGGTATAACTATTCACTTATTCTTTGTTGATTGTTTTAATTTATGGGTGTGCTAAGGAGATAATAAGATTTTTTCTATAAAATACTATTCTCATTCATAGGATAACAAACATAAATGTTATGAAAATATAAGCTCAGAATTAAAGAAGTCACAAAGTTGCAGGCATGTTAAGGCTGGCTCATGTTGTTACACAAATTTTACATGCAGACAAAAAGTATACAGTTTATCATGATAAAACTACAAGAGCAGCATTAAGAATGTATAGAAAAATAACCAAAAAAAAAGTATATGTCAATATATTGATTAAATTAAACATTAAATGGACGAAGTAAGATGAACAAACCTAGATTCTTTGTGTCTTATCTGGCGGCAGGACTTCCCTATACGATGTCTTGGGGAAGAACCATCAGATGCAAAACTACTCTTCCTTCTTAGAGATGGGCTCTTGTATTTTTCAAGAGAACGTGGACTATCCTTGCGACCTTTCCAAGACAAGCTTCTACCAGGTACTGAAGAGTAATCAAAATCAGAACCAGAAAGCTCTTCTGACTCATTGTTTCTCACTTTCGAATTAACAGAATTCTCTTCTTCTTTACTTCGCCTATTACCCACTTTGGATTCGCTAGGCGTATCCTGATCAGAACTTGAATCAAATGTCTCAGAAATGTCACTAATTCCATTACCCTCCAAAATAGCAAGAACATCTGCTGTTGCCTTCTCAGCCTTCATTCTTTGAAGAGATACAATTCTTAGTTGTTCCTCAAGCTCTGCCACCTAATTCATAAATAAAACCAACATTGTAACAGTGATAGAGAGGAGAAAGAGTAATTGTTTACAGTTAGAGATGAACTTCCTATAAAATAAAAAATCCATAATATATCATACCCTTTGTGCTAGTTCATCAGCTCTCTGTCTCGCACTTCTTGATACAGACCTTTCAGACAACAGCCGTGCCCGAAGGAATTCAATAGTCATTGCAGTGGAATCCTCCATGCCAGAATTAGGACTGAAAAGGATGAACAAATCAATTAAAAACCTACTAGATAATCCCAAATATCAATTTTAGTGAATATCAGTGCTGCTTCTATTGAACTGAAACATGTACTATCTTAAACTTTTCTACGCAATCTACAACATTAATACATCTAGGCCTCATTTAATTCAACAAGAAATATTTCAGATGACCCTTCATAAATTTCATGTATCAGGTATTATCAAAGTTCCTCACAGGCTCCGAGGGAAATTAAGACCAAGAAAAGCTTTAAGGAAACACTGCTAGTGACACACAGATTCTAATTAATACATAGATAAATGCCAGGAACTACATGCATATAGTAACCAAGAAGGAGCGAGCCAGTGAATTGCCAGCTTGTAAAGACACTAAATTTCTGTAGCAATAAATACTGGAAAATGCCTACCAAATCCCAGTCAACATATGTCACAACTATCAAATCCAAACTATGGTTATGGAATTTGGAATGATCTCCAAGTAATTGGTGATGGATTATATAAATACTATAATCCTGACTTGGTTGCCAAGAGAAGAAAAGATAACAAATTTGTTCTCATTTTACTTTGAAAAGTACAAACTTTCATCAGAATTAAGCCAAGTAGAAGAATTTGGTTTTGTTGACCTGCCTCACAATTTCTAAAAAGTCTATAAATTTGAGCTAACTCCATTTTTGTCTTCTGCACTTCCCTCAGCAGTCAAATCATGAGAAAATCAATAAATCTAAGCCTATGACCTTGCAATCAAAACTATAAATGTGCATATGTAAATGAATTTGGTATCAAAATTCCCATTTGTTAACTCATCCACAACAATTTTCAAACAAAAGGGGAAGCAACCGAATTTCATTTCAAACACTGACCAAAAAAGTAAAAAAAGTAAAAAAAAAAAAAAAAAAAAAAAAAAAGAGAGAGAGAGAGAGAGAGAGAGAGAGAGAGAGAGAGAGCAAAATAAGTGTAAAAGAAACTATGCGACAAAAGCAAATAAAATAGACCCTTAAGCCAGAACTACTAATACATTCAAAAACAGACCTATGTAAACAAAAACCAAACAAGAAAAAGAATACCCAGATGGAATTTACCTCTGATCTTGCTTCTCTTGATCAGAAATATTCATATTTTTGGAAGATGCACCAAAAAACAAAGGACACCCACAAAACTCCAACTTCAGAAGCTAGCTTCTGTAAACATACAATTAACCTCAAATTAAAAACATTTCAGAATAACCAAACAAAAGACTTATTAAAAAATTAAAAAAAAAAAAACTTTACTGTGATTCACATAAAAAGATGGGTGATGAAAAAAATGACTAATAAAAGAGAAGGAAAAAATGGGGTCTACCTTGTTAAGAAAGAGAGAAGTGAACCATTGAATTGAACAGAAAATGGGGACTTTTACTTTCACTAATGAGAAAGATGATGACAGATCTTTTAGGTCCTTTGGGAATGAGCAAAGGAAGCTTCTTTTTTGAGACCATTTGAACAACCATGGAGATGGGGCCATCGGCATCCATGCTCTGGAAATGGGACATCCTTGTCTGATATTATATTCTTCCCTTGAATTTACAAAAACATACCCCCACATCTAACCATATTACAACTTCATTTCTCATTTCTTTTTATCATATTATTTATAACTTTATTTTATTTCTTCACTAATAAAAATAAAACATTCTAAAATAATAATAATAATAATAATAACAAAAATAATAATAATAATAAATCAATCTTAAGGCCTAATTTGATATGAGAAATTTTGTAAAATTCGTTGATTTATACTAAATCATTGAATTTTGAAAAATTTCTCACTTTATAAAATCTTTCATTTTTTTTCCTATCTTTTAAGTAGAAAAATTCAAAATCCATTATTTTTTTATAAATAATGAATTGAGATATTTTTTATTTCAAAATTATTTCTAATAAATTTATAATATTTAATATTATTCATAATCAATCCATTAATTTTATAACCAATCTAAAAAGTGAAATACTTAAATCCATGAATTTTACAATTGATGGACTTAAAATTCCTAGATTTTGTTGAACTTATGAATTTGATAATCTCTCAATCCTAATATGGCCCAAGTGTTTTTTCTTTTTTCAGAAGTAATAATCCCACAATAATTTTAAATGTAGTGGGTTAAGTATTTAAATTTTAAATGTAGACCCTGATAAATTCTAAATTTCATTTATTTTAACAAAATTTAAATAATTAATTATTTGAATGAATTTAATAAAATTTAAATTTAAATTAGTTTTTCTATCAAAATTTAAATTTACGTGATGGTTTGATGGAGCAGGCGATAGCAGTAGGGAGGGTAATAATAATAGCCCACAGAAAGTAGATTGTTGGTGTAGATGTCAAATGTTTAGCATTGTAGTTGCATTTTACAATAGATGTGCAAAATAATGACAAAGTGATTATTTTGCAGTTAGAGCAAGTGCAAGCGACTTGGGTGGATCATGTTAGTGTTGGTTTGGAATTGAGTTCAAACATTTTCTTGAAAAGTACATTTTAAATTGCATATTTAATGTTTTCAAAAAAAAATAATTGATTTTGATAAACCAAAGTTTGGAAAAAAAGGTAAAAAATCTTGCTTTTTAAAAAGTGTGGTTTCCTACAAAGGTAACAGCAATTCTCTCGTGAGGAAGTGATTGAAGCGTTGAGATAAATACGTCCGACCAAAGCACCAGGTCCCGATGATATGCCCATTCTATTTTTTCGCAGTTTTTGGAATATTATTGGCGCTGACATAATGAATACTGCTCTTGTTGTTCTTAATAACTAAGCAGATCCTACTAAGCTAAACCGCACCTATATTGCCTTAATTCCAAAACCAAAAACTCTGGAAATCCCAAAGATTTCCTCCTAATTAGTCTATGCAATGTTGTTTTCAAATTGATAACCAAAGCAATAGTCAACAGACTAAAACAGTTTCTCCCATCTATAATACATAACACATAGTTAGCTTTTGTTCCAGGTAGATTGACAACCAATAATGCTCTTATTGCTTTCGAAGTCTTTCATTATCTCAAACATAAGACAAAAGGCACTAAGGGTTACTATGCTCTCAAATTAGACATGGCTAAAGCCTATGACCATGTTGATTGGATCTTTTTGGAAAAAGTAAAGCTTAAATTGGGTTTTCATTAGGATTGGGTTGCTCTTATAATGCAGTGTATATCTATTGTCACTTATTCTGATTTATTGAATGGCTCTCCTTGCATTAATGTCATCCCATTAAGAGGGCTCTAACAAGGAGACCCTCTTTCCCTATATTTGTTCTTATTTTATGGAGAAGACCTTTCAGCATTAATACACAATGCAGAGCGGAATGGATCACTACGTTGTTTAAAGATTCATCGCAGAGCACCCTCACTAACTCATCTCCTTTTTGCAAATGATTGTTTATTGTTTGGAAGGGCTTTGATAGCTCAGACGACATCCATCATTCATCTACTTAGGACATATGAAGCAACCTTTGGTCAAAAGGTAAACTTGGAAAAATCACTTTTAGCTCAATTGTTTCCTCACAAACTCGGGTAGATATTCAAGAGAATATTGGAGTTCGTATAGCAGCAGCATGCACTAAATACCTAGGACTTCCGGCACTAATTGGCAAAGCAAAAAATACAATTTTCTCTGCAATAGTAGGCTGAGTTAGTCAGAAATTAAAGAGCTGCAAAGAAAAAGCATTATCTCAAGTAGGAAAGGAAATTCTCATAAAATCAGTAGCACAATCTATACCCGACTATATTATGAGTTATTTCCTTTTACCTTTAGAAACTTGCAAGAAATTGAAGGCTATGATTTCCAACTTTTGGTGGGGTCAGCAAAAAAAAAAAAGGCACATAATACATTGGTGTAGTTGGCAGAAATTATGTTCATTAAAAAAAGAGGGTGGAATGGGATTCTGAGACTTCAATTCTTTCAACATTGCAATGCTGGGAAAACAATGCTGGAGACTAATGCAGGATGATTCATCACTTTTATCCCAAGTTCTAAAAAGTAAGTATTACCTTAGAGGTGATTTCATGACTTGCAAAGTGGGTTATCGTCCAAGCTACACATGGCATAGCATTCTTACTGCCCAACCGATAATGGAAATAGGAACAAGATGGCTAGTTGGAAATGGAGATTCAATAAGCATATGGCATGACAAATAGTTACCTAAACAGCATGGCTTTAAAGTTTGGTCTCCACCAATGATCTTACCAAAAACAATAAAGGTAAGTTCTCTTATTCTATATGATTCAATCACATGGAATACTTCTTTAATTGAACAAATCTTTTTGCCTTTTGAGGCAAAACAAATTGTTGCTATTCCCCTTAGTATACGCAGGCCTAATGATGTCTTGGTATGGCACTTTTCATGTAATTGCCTCTATTCAGTCCGAAATTCTTACTATATAGCCTTTTCAACGATCCATTGCAAATTAGACGGCATCTACAAGCCATAACCCAACCAGTTTTGATTTTAATTGGCAAAAATTTTGGCAATACAAAATCTCTCCAAAGGTGTTGCAATTTTTTCGGAAAGCTCATCATTCTTACTTGCCTGTATGCTCCAACATAGTGAAAAAAGAGATTCAATTGGACATCATATGCCGATGTTGTGACTCTGCTATTGAAATAATAGAACATGCTCTAAGGGATTGCCTTTGCTCATTTATTGGCGACAAGTCCACTTATCACCACACCAACAGATCATTAATTAAGTTTCAGGTCCTAGGCTGCCACATTTTTAGACCTCCAAACTCCTAAAATTAGCTCACTATTTTTTATACTAGCTTGGGGAATTTGGTATTCTAGAAATATGCTTTATTTTCAAAATGAGGAACTACTGCATTAACAAGTCCTAACCAAGGTCACCACATTGCTATATGAATATGTTGATTGTTCTTCAACTTCAACTATCCCTTCTGTAGCTCCAGTCAAAAGACCTTGGCAAAGACCACCAATGGGCATTGTTAAACTTAACATGGATGCAACCATTTTCTCATCAATTAGGATAGGTCTTGGAATGGTTTGTCGGGATCACAATGGCTTGTTGTTGCTTATAGGTTCCAAGTGGGAGCCCATCTCTTGCTCTGTGGACATAGTTAGAGTAAAAGCCTTTTTTTTTTTTTTTTGGCTTGCAAGTGGTGATAAAAAAGGGTTTTACTTTAGTCCAAGTAGAAAGCGACAACTTAGTGGTCACTAAAGCAATCTCTATACCTGATTCCTCCACTACCTATCTAGACCTTTTGGTCTAAGACATAAAACTCATTGTGTTTACTTTGAATTATTTTTCATGTTCTTATGTGTGTAAGCAGGCAAATAAACTTACGCATGTGATTGTCAAAATGGCACCCTTTATTTTCAACAAACATTTCATATGGCAATCAGAGTTCTCCATTCAATTGGGTCCCTTGATTGCATCTGATGTATGACTTTCCTCTTAATTTAATGAAAATACAAATTTCCCTAAAAAAAAAAAAAACTATGGTTTTTAACCATACAGAGTCTAAAAGCATTTTTCTAAAAATACATTAAACTCAATACTAAATACACACTAAATAATAATGATAATATGGTGGTGATGGTAGTTTATGATAGTGAGGTAGGTGGTGCTAATTAATAAATATATAGTAGTGATTAAGTGGAGATATGAGGGTAATGAAGCTAAGTTAAGACGAAATAGTGTTAAGATCAAATTCAACTTGATAAGAAAACTCAATACTCAAAACTAGATCCAAGCATGAATAAATTTTTATTTTGAAGCTTGAGTTCAATTTATAATAACGAATAAGTTCAAATTTGATATTGAATTAGTAAAGCATTATATATAATATAAAATATATTTAAAATAATATAAAACCTTGATACTTAATTAAGCTCAGAAATCACTCAAGTCAAATATTATAATACTTGAATTTGTCTTAACTCATTACTTAAGTTACTCGACTCAATTAGAATTAAATGGAATTAAAGTATTTTACAAGTTGAGCTGGAGTGTAGCTTATCTATCTACACTTCCTAAGTGGAGGTGATGAGATGAACAAATTATATGGTGGTTGCTTTGGTAAATGTAATGGTGGAGTTGAATAGCACGTATAAATTATTTTCAATAAAAGAGAAAAAGATATAAGAGACATGAAGGAGAAAAAGAGTAGTAGGAAGAGAGATATAAGAGACACGAAAGTCTTATTGGCTATTTGTTTAATTAACTAAAAGGTAATGTCATCATTTATAATATTAAGATTGTGACTGAGTCTATATGAATTTTGAAGAGTCGGTTCAATCTTGTAATATTTCATCAAATATTTAATAAGTGAGAACTCAATTTGAGGTTAGATATATTATAACTAAACTTGATGCATTTAAATTTTACAAATTTACCTCATCTTTAAATTTTATCATATTTAATTAAGGCCTAATCACTCTAAAACTCCAAAATTTTATGTAATATTATCATTACATCCATAACTTTTAATTTTATCAATTGTATTCTTATTTACAATTTTAATTACAATTATATTCAAATAAGAAAAATTGATCAAAATTGAAATTAATAAAAATATTATATTCATAACTTGAATTAATATAATTATATTAATACTTTCTCCATCCCATAATAATAGGCTCACTTTTTTTTTTTTCACTTGTCCTAAATTATAGTCAACTTTCGTTTTCAATAAAGTAATTAATTTATTAGTTTTATAATACCCTCTTATTTAATATATATCTTTATCAATATGAGTCATTTAATTTTAATGTGTCATTTAATATTAATAAAGGGATATATTAGAAAAATACTAATAAAATTTATTGATTTAATTACATTAACTATATTTTCTTAATCTATGTGGAAGTCAAAGTAGGGCTATTTTTATGAGATGAAGAGAATATTATTTTCGCCCCCTTTTCACTATATTTTAAACTTCTAAATAAAAAATTCTTTCCTCTTTATTCTTTTCATTTCTCACTCTCTAATTTAGGAAAATTAACTCTCCCTTTCCATACCATAAATTTTGTTTATATTTCTATTTTTTTATCAATTGCAAAAATCTATTACAAAATAACAATTAATTTATAACTTCATGGAAGAGATGAAATTTAGGGAAAATATGGTGGAGAAAAAGACATAAAACGCGAGTAAAGAGCACAAATTATATTATGAACTTATGTTCATATTATAATATGGACCAGATCCGAGATACACATGCTGGAAATTTGCTAAAACAAAAAAGCTCAATTTCTATAAGATTTTGTTAGTGTATTTTACTCTTTTTTTTCACTTTTTTTTATTATTTGATTTTTTTTAAGGTATCTAACATTCAAAAAAACTATAAATGGACCATAAAATTTTTTAAATTAAGTGCTAATTTTTTTATTTGTTTCAATACTTGAAATTAAAAATATAATAAATATTTTTGTTTCTCCCATCTAATAATTGTTATAATTTTAATTAAATATATCTAAAAAATTATAAAAAATAATTATTATAAAATGTTTAATAACTCAAGTTATTGGAGCAGGTATGTTAAATTTTGTTTTTTTTTGTTTTTTTGGTACATTGATATTGAACTTGAAGTACATTACTATTATATTCTAAGTATATTAGTATTTAATTGAAGGTATATTTTATTATTAACTGACAGTTTAAAAGTAATATACATGTAACTTAACATCAATATGCATGCATTTTAGGTAATAATGTACTTGTAATTGGAGAGTTATGTACATATAGTTAAATTATAATATATCTCTAGTACAAAACTAATGTATATAGATTAATTGTTATTAGAATATTTTTATCATTAATATTATAACTGAAGATATATTTTATTATTAACTGACAGTTTAAAAATAATATATATGCAATTCAATACCAATGTACATGCATTTTAAGTAATAATGTGCCTTTAGTTGAAAAGTTATGTATATGTAGTTAAATTATAATGTACATATAATTAAATTACAATGTATCTATTGTATAAAATTAATGTACATAGACTAATTATTATCAGAATATTTTTTTATCATTAATATTATAATTGAAGATATATTTTATTATTAACTAATAGTTCAAAAGTAATGTACATATAATATCAAAGCAACGACATTTTGAGCAATAATGTACTTGTTAATTTAAAAAAATGTATATAATAATTCAATTTATATATTTAATTATAAATTATAATTTATATTTTTATTAGAATTATAATAATTATTAGATGGGAGAAACAAAAATAATTTATATATTTAATTATAATAATTCAATTTTAAGTATTGAAATAAATAAAAAATAAAAAAAAATAATTAGATTTAAAATTAAGAAAAAAAAAGAAGAAAAATGGTAAAAAAAAATAAAGGAAAAAAAAAAACAAAAACACACTAATAGAATTATAGAAAAAATCGCATCTCTTTATCTTGACAAATATCTTGCACATGTGTTATAAGTTTGGTTCATGATATATTATATATACGGGTCCATGATATAATAATTGAGTAAAGGGATAATATATATATATATATATATATATATATATATATATATATATATATATATATATATATATATATATATATATATATATATATATATATATATATATATATATATAGTGGTGTTTGGCATAGCTTATTAAAGGGCAAAAAGTTTTTTTTTTTTTTTTTTGAGAAGCTGATTTTATAGTGATTGATAAAGATCAAAATCGGCAAAATAAATAATTATCTAGATAGCTAAAAATTAGATATTTGAGTAAGTTAAAAATTGAAACTTTTCAAGATAGTTGAATTTCAGATTAAACGTGGAGCTGATTTTGAAAAATTAATGGACAAAAATTCCTTGATTTTGGCTAACTATTACAAATCTACCTATTAAAAAAAAAAAAAAAAAACCGTTATTCTTACATTTTTTTGCTGCTTTTTTTTTCCCTTGCTTTATTAATGGGATCCTCAAGCTACAAGGAGCCAGTGCCTTAGGCCAAGACAACTATGGCCTTGGCTTAGGGCTCTATAATTTAAAAAGGCCCCACAGTTTTAAAGTATTTCAATATTTTAGTCATTATTTTTTTAATTTTATATTTTTTAAATATTAGTTTTGAAAGAACTCCGTTCATGTTCAGAAGATTTGCAAAGTTAAAGAAATAAATATTTTTATTTTATTTACTAATGGAATTAATGGTACTTTACATATATATGATAAATAAAAAGTCTCTTTGATTTCCATCATTTTTATACCCAAAACAAACCAAAACATTTTATAATATAAAAAATATTTTATAATATAATTTTGTAAGACAAACCAAACTTTTTTTTACTATAATTTTGATTTAACTCTATTTTGTAATTTTGTCATTGTATAATATATAAAAATTATCTTTTAGAAATAAAGATAATGGCTTTTTATTTAATATTTTGCCTAGGGCCTCATCTTGAGTAAGGGCAGCTCTAATAAGGAGTTCGTAACCAAATTTGATGGTGTTCAAACTATAGGATTGAATCCAAATTAAAGGAAGAAGTGACCCAATTCAAACATGTTGAAAGAACCAAAGCTATAGGATTGAACACCACAAGTTGTCTTGATAAGTTTATATTTGAGTTTTTAACAAAGAATAAAGAAGAATTTCCTCACTAGAAGTGAAAAAAGATTCCAATTCTATTCAATAATGATTTGTTCTATATTTTAATATTTAGTTAAGTATTTATAATGACTTAATTAGGTTACAAAACCTAAAAATTGATTTCTAAACAAGAAAAACAAGCTAAATACGTTTTGGGCCTTAACATGATACAAAACAGGTTTAAAACTCAATAGTTATATGTTCAAACATAGTTTAATTGAATATAGGCTTATAACATATCAAAAGGGAGCCCAAAACGATAGAAAACTAATTTAAATTAACTACATTTGGGAAAATATAAAAATAGAAAATTTTGAACAGAATGGAATTCAATTACATGGCCGTGTAGTTGTTGGATTACATGGCCGTGTAATCCAAAATGATTCTGTTCTGTTCCATAAGTCCAGCCAATTGAACTTCATTCATAGACTCCAAGCCTTGTTCTTCCAATTCTAAGCCTTGTTCATCCTCTTACACACAAAGATAAGTCATTATCCTTGGTGGAGTTTTAGTTAACTCTAACTTTAGAATAGTTTTAGAATCTCCTAGAACAGTCTCTTTGTTATGCACCTCCATGATTAAGATGTGTAAAGCCTCTTTCATCCTTTTCGTTCTTGCTCGTATTTTTAGACCACCAATTCATTGCAAAGAATATAGGGAATATGAAGGAATTAAGCCTTATTGCATATGGTAAGCACCTTGATCTTTGTCATTCCCCCCTTCTCGAAAGGATTCATCCTCAAATCACTTACATCAAACAAAGATGAATTAGCAAAGTTAAAGGTGGCACTAATATTACTATAGTTGCTTGGGAAGTCAAGCTTGTAGGCATTATCTTTAATTCTCTCCAAGACTTGAAATGACCATCTCCTTTAGGCTGCAATTTGGACTTTCTTTATGTGAAAAATCATTCCTTTCTCATGTGTATCTGTGAGGCCTCGCCCAAGCACTGGCTCGATCCTCTAGAAGAAATCAGAATGCTCATTCGAGTTTAAACTCACGATGGAACCCTCGGGTTTGGATTGATTCATTTTGAAATTGATTTTAGGAGTCATCACCCAAATTTATTTTTAAATGGAAAAATTAAGGAAAAACCCAATTGTGACTCCAATTTATTAATTTTAGTTAATTAATTTACCCAAGGATAAAATCACTAGCCTCGAACCAAGTTGAGCTCGGGGACTAGGTTTTGGTTAAATAATCACGATTTGGCTCTTAAGTTTAATTTGACTTTGAAAAATTGATTTCATGAATGACAAATATTATATGACAATAATAATATCATGATAAATGCATGAGCATGGTATGAGTGTAATGAGAAAATTAAAATGAAACATTTATAAATTACGTTAATTAAAAAAGGGGAAAGGAAATTAACTGCGATTTGGATTTGAGGTCCAGATTTAGATTCCAAAAGTGCCTATGTACCTCATTCAATGGGATCAAAACTCACGTAGTTAATTCCACGATTAAGTGGATGAGTTTAGAAGTTGATCATATTGATTTTGGTGTGGGTGTGCTGAGAGTGAGGAAAAAGGTTGATACCTTTGCTTTTGACGGGCGGAGGGTTTTACTGGACTGAAATTCCATTTTATTGGGACTAAGTGATTGGATTGATTGGGAGATTAATTAATTAATTAAAATGATTAATTAACTAATTAATGTGATAAAATAGAAGGATGAATTAATTAATTAATTTGAAAGAAGGGTGGATTAAAAAAAAGGATTAATTTGATTTTGAAAAAAAAGTGATTAATTAATTTATTAAAAAGATTAATTAATTAATTAAGTGATTAATTTTAATTTAAAAAAAGAGTTTTAGTTAATTAAAAAGATTAATTAACTTGGTTAGGGTAAGATAATTAATTAATTAAAAAGATTAATTAATTAATTAGATAGTGATTGGAGGGAGAAGAAAAGAGGAATTAGAGGATAGCTATCAACTCCAACTTAAGTGGTGTGTTGAAATAAGGAAATGGAAGGGCTATTTATAGTAAACTGAGGTGAGGATGATTTGAGAAGTGAAATGTGAAAAGACATAAAGAGTAGGGCTAAAAAAAATGCTGAAAAATAGATTGGGGGCATTTTGGAAACTGAAAAAAGGGTGGTGCAGACCACACCACCGGAGGGGTCGGTGGCGCCACTGGCTGCTCCAATGGCAACTGACATGGCATTTTTTTTTTAAGAGATTGGTTGTTGGGTTGGGGTTTAGAAAATTTGGATATTTGGTAGCAATGTAATTAAAGGCTAAAAAATTTTCTAAACTTACTAGGTGCTAAGGTATAGTTGGATGACGAGGGTGCAAAATTAAGGGTTCATAGTATCCACACCTAATCTCCAAGTTCAAAAACAACCTTCACTCATCCCTTGTTAGCTTGTGTTGCATAATTGCTCGTTCTTCCTTTCAATATTAACTCAAACCTTGGCATGTAAATCCTTCACAAATTCTGCCTTTTCTTACCATCAAGATCAACATGCTTATTAGTAGGCAAAGATAAAACATCCAAAGGAGCTAAAGGATTAAACCATAAATAACTTCAAAAGGTGAAAAAAAAATAGTAGAATGAATAGATCTATTATATGCAAATTCAATTTGTAGCAAGTATTTCTCCCATTATTTCAAGTTCTATTATATGATTACATGCAACAAAGTAGAGAATGTCCTATTAACTACTGCAGTTTGACCATTCATTAAGGATGTGCAATAGTAGAAAACAAAGTTTAGTTCCCAATCTATTCCATAAAGTGCGCCAAAAATGGTTTAAGAACTTAACATCTCTATCATTGACAATTGTCCTAGTTAAACCATGCAAACGAACCACTTTCTTAAAGAACAAATCAACAATATATGTTGCATCATTGATTTTGGAACATGCAATCAACTGAACCATTTTACTAAACGTATCAATGATAATAGATATGTTTTCCTTACCACTTTGAGACCTTGTAATCCTAAGACAAGTAAAGGGGTATACAAGCCATGCAGTTTTATTTTAGATTTTGCTTACCCACATGTAATGCATTTATCACAAACAGATTTCACATCATGCTTCATATTAGGCCAATAAAAATGTTCATGCAATATATCTAAAGTATTTTGCACACCAAAATGCCCCTATTAAACCACCCCCATAAGTTTCTCTAACAAGCAACTCATGAATAAAACAAATACGCATGCACAATTTATCTTTCATAAACAAAAATCCTTCATGCTTATAATAACAACTAAATGTGCACTTAGCACACGCATCCCATACTTGGCTAAAATCAAAATCATTAGCATACAAATCCTTAAGCAATTCAAAAATAAGTAATTTGGTTTACAAAGAAGTAATGCGTACCTCCTAGATAATACATCAGCAGCAATATTTTGCTTTTGATGTTTGTACTTGATCACGTAAGGAAATGTTTCTATAAAATCCAACTACTTATCATGTCTTTTATTAAGCTTACATTGGGATTTTAAGAATTTTAAGCTCTTGTGATCAAATGAATGATGAATTCCCTTGGCCATAAATAATTCTGCTATGTGTGAAATGTTCTTAATAATGCATAAAGTTCCTTATCATAAATAGGATAATTCAAAGCTGCTCCATTTAGCTTTTCACTAAAATAAGCAAACGGTTTGAAATCTTATATCAAAACAACCCTGATTCCAATTTTAGAGGCATCACATTCAACATCAAAAGCTTTATCAAAATTAGGCAAACTCAATAAAGGTGCATTAGTCACTTTATCTTTCAAAGTATTAAAAGCTTGCTCATTCACATCATCCCACTTAAACACAACATTCTTTTTAACAAGTTCATTCAAAGGTGTAGCAATATAAGTTAAATCTTTAACAAACCTTTGATAGAAACTTGCTAAACCATGAAAAATTCTTACTTTGTTCGCTTTCTTAGGTGTAGGCCAGCCCCTTATTGCCCTTACCTTTTCTTTATCAACACTAATTCCACTTGAATTAACAATAAGTCTAAGAAACACAATAAACTCTAAGCAAAATATGCACTTCTTAAGATTAGTATAAAATTTATGCTCTTTTAACTTACTAAGGATAGCATGTAAATGTTTCACATGTTCATCCAAATTTTTGTTATAAACCAAAATATTATCGAAGTAAACTACCACAAATTTTCCTATGAAAGCACATAAAATATGATTCATTAACCTTATGAATGTACTAGGTGCATTAGTTAAACCAAATGGATCTAACAACTCATATAATCCATATTTGGTTTTCAAGATTATTTTCCATTCATCACCCTCTTTTATTCAAATTTGATAGTAGCCATTCTTTAAGTCAATTTTAGAAAATAAGCAAGAGCTATAAAATTTATGAGGCATATCATCTAATCTAGAGATTAGATGTCTATACTTTACCATGATCTTGTTAATGGATTGGCAATCCACACACATATGCCATGTTCCATCTTTCTTAGGGACAAAAATGGTAGGAATTAAACATTGACTAAGACTTTCCCTTATGAAACCCCTTTACACTAATTCATCCACTTGCCTTTGTATCACTTTTGTTTCCTCATGATTAGCTCTATAGGCAAGTCAATTTGGTATGTTATAACTAGGAATGAAGTTTATTTGATGCTTAATACCTCTTAAAGGAGGTAAACCATAAGGAATCTCCTTGGGAAATAGGTCCTTAAATTCTTGCAATAAGGACACAATAACACTGGGCAAAGAGGAGTTGAGGTCATTAATAGAAAAATAAATATCCTTGTACAAGCAGTTGTTGCTTTGCAATCAAAACACTCTTAACCTCACTTTTTCTAGTAAATGCACTCATTGTCTTATTTTTCTCTCCGTTTTGAACACATTTTTCCCCATTTTTTCAACTCTTTCTCTTTGCTTTTTCTTGTTCACTTTCTTTCTTTTTATTTTCTCTAGTTTAGAAATATGTTTTTTCTCTCATTTTGTACTTATTTGCTATTCTCATATGATCTTCATAAGCTTGCAAAGGCGAGAGAGCAGTTAGTACAAAAATTCAATCATTAAATGCAAAGGAATAATGATTTTTGTACCCATCATGCATAACCTTTTTATCAATTTGCCAAGATTGTCCAAGCAAGATATGACCAATTTGCATTGTTTTCACATCACAAAGAACTTCATCCATATATTTACCAATTGAAAAAGAAACCAAAACTTGGTTGGTTACCTTTACTTCTTTACAATTATTTAGCCATTGCTAACTTGTATGGCTTAGGATGCTTCAAAGTATTCAATTTCAGCTTATTTACCAATAAGGTAATAGCAATATTAGTACAACTCCCACTATCAATAATCATAGTACATAGGTTATCTTTCACTAAGCA
>CANTUT010000645.1:287500-367576 GCA_947687605.1 Reutealis trisperma | reverse complement strand
ACTAATCATTACATAGAATAATATATATATATATATATATGTATGTATGTATGTATGTATGTATATATACGTATGTATACGTACATACATACATACATACATACCTATATATATATATATATATATATATATATATTATATATATATATATATATATATATATATATATATATATATATATATGATGCCCAGCGATGCCACAAGATCACAAGGTAAACAAAAACAATCGAACAACCAATGTTGTTTACACAGTAAGCAAATCAACAATATATATTATATATATATATATATATATATATATATATATATATATATATAATATATATATATATATATATATATATATATATATATATTATATATATATATATATATATATATATATATATATATATATATATATAGTTTTTCACAGTTTCTAATCTGTAAGATCCTTAAAGAAAAGGCAAGTAGAGAGGATACTCCTGTTACTTATAAAATACTATTAAATAAATAAATATATACAAAATAATAAAGGTAAATATACCTCATTATATTTATGTTTGAAAATTTATAATTTACAAAATTATTTTCTGCAAATTATAAAGGGGATACAAATTAAATATTTAAAGGTGTTTGGATACAGAATTTCTAAGGCCTATAGTTTTCAGAGAATATCTCTTTCAACCTAAGCTCTCATAGACGAAGTCTGTCTTATTTGAAGAGAACTGCCCTTTTATAGAGGAAGCTAAGTGGCAGTTTTGAAATTTGAAGGCAGTGGACTCGTTGGAGGACAGGCTAGCTTGTTTGGTCTTCTAAGAAGTTGGATTGTAGCTTCACAAGTTGGAACTATAGATACTTTAAGTCTTTTCTTGGCAGAAGTGGAGTTCCTATTTAAATAAGTGGAATAACTGTTATTTTCCACTGTCTGCAGAAAAATACTTTTTTTTTTTACGGCTGCCTTTATGAGGTGGCAGAATACCTTTTACAAGTTTGAAATTTAAATTTAAATTCTATATTTTGATTGGCGGTAGAATACCAAAATAGTCATCTTCATTGTCATCTCCTAAATCAATAAAAGTTTCATATGTGCTTGAGCTGGAGCTCAAGGTTGAACTTGCTTATCTTAAGGACTATGTTTTTGAAGATCCTAGTTTAGAAGAAGCAGAGGCTGACCGATTTTCCATTATTTGTTGAACCATTTGGGAGAATTCATCTTCTAATTTAGCTGCGACTAATTTTGGAATAACAAATGATTTTTGTGCCAAAAAGGTTGTAGTTTCTTGAGAGCACTGCATGAAGTTATTTTTGATTAGCCAATTTTGGACCTTGGTTGTGGTCACTTTGTTTTGAAAGGAATCCAACCATTTGATTTTAAATCTTCTAATGAGATTGTATTGACAATCATGAGTTTGATGATAAGCAAAATACCAAATACATACCCAGGGTAGAAAATTTTTTGAACAAAATAGTAGAAAAGGATTGAATCTTTTTTCTATTTTTGTTGGTTTGAAATGCTGTTTGAAAAGGTCAAAATAGGGCTTAATCTCAGGGATTAAGGTTTTGGGTAGATTCCCAAAGTGGTTCCACCATTGTATGAACCAGTAGGGTATTTTTTATGTTTAAAAATTTCTATCAAAATAAAATAGCCAAGAATGACTATGTTTATGGTTTTGAAGGAAGAAGGCATTATACCATGTTTGTTTGTAGTCCTAGTAACTGAAACTATGGCAATGGTTGACTTGAGTGTGGAGGTCAATAGGGAAGGATTTTAAAGCTGAAAGATCTTTTCTCCAGTTTGAAGGGTGGATGATTTTCTTAATGATGCATGTGGAATATGCAGGATCAGGATGTTTATCTTCCTTTTTGAAATGGGTAAATTTTACTGAGCCAGTGGTTTCCAAAATAGCTTGGTAATATGATTGGGGTTTGGTTTTATCCCAAGGTGTATAGTACCATCCAGTTGGAAAATTTTGCGTGGCTACTTTAAATGGATTGGGATTGTAAAATCCTTCCTCCATTGTCAAAGTTGTTTGAAAATGGATTTTTTTTCCAAATACTCAGATGTTTCAAGAACTTTTTTATTTTTTGATAAAATAATTTCCTAAGTACTAGGTTTTGAAATATCTTGAGATGAACTTTGAGAGGGAAAATTGATCATCTCTGTTTTTGTTTTTGAAGCAGAGTTTGAAGAGGATTTACCTTTGGCCTCAGAGGAAGAGGCATTTGAAGAGGAGGCTCCATAAGCCTTTTGAATTGCCAGAAGAGTTTATAGTGATTGGGCCAATTGTTCAACCCATTTTTGAATTTCTATATGAGATGTTTGGGTTTCAGGTTTTTCCTCAACAATATTGATCCAGGATTTAACTGGTTGGGCTGATGAGGGTGTGTTTGAAATAACTACGTTTGAAAGGTTTGGGCTTGAGGATTGGGCCTTGGCCTTCTCCTCAGGGTTTGAATTTTGTGGGGCTTTGCCCTTATCCTTTGGCTTTCAAGGCATAGTTACCTGTTTTGGAGAAATTCACGAGTTAGGAAATCTGGAATTGAGTTTGTATCACCTTTTATATATTCAATATCAAAATCGAATACAGAAAGGATAGCTTGCCATCCTGCAAAAATTTGTTTTGATGCCAAGTTTTGAACATCTTTTTGTAAAACTTCTTTTGCTAATTTGAAATCAATTCTTAAAAGAAATTTTTTGTTTAAAAGATCACTTTGGAATTTTGAAATGCACAAAACAATCAAAAGAATTTCCTTTTTTATTGTAGAATAATTCTTTTGGCAATCATTCCAATGTGCGGAGGTGAACTGGACTATACATTCCTGCCCATTTTGAATCTGTTTCAAAATACCACCATAACCTATATATGATACATCTGTCTCCACTATTTTTGGAGCTAAAGGATCAGCTATATTCAGGCATGGAATTTCTAAAACTTGTTTTTTGATTGTTTGAACAACCCTAGTATGTTGGTCTGACCAAGGAATTGGGTTCTTTTTCAACCTATCATGCAAATGGTTTTGCTAGACGGTTAATGTTTGGACAGAAATCTAAAACATAATTCAGACTTCCAAGAAACCTTTGCAATTGAGTTTTATCTAAGATTTTATCAGGAAACTTAGATGCAAATGCAAGGGATCTTTCAATTGGTGTAATGGTGCCTTGAGTAATGTAATGACCCAAAAACCTTACACGAGTTTGAAAAAGAGATATTTTTTATTTTGAAACTACTAAGCCATTTTTCTTTGCAATGTGGAAAAATGTTTATAGATGTTTGAATTGTTGATCTACAGAGTTTGAAAAATCAGAACATCATCAATATAGACAATGCAAAAGTTTGAATAAGGATTGAAAATGTCATTCATTATCCTCTGGAATTCTGAGGGAGCATTTTTTAAACCAAAAGGCATGACATTCCACTCATACTGACCAAATGGGATAATGAATGCAGTTCGATATCTATGATTAGGATGAATTTGAATTTGCCAAAATCCTAATTTCATATCAAATTTTGAAAATATGAATGCAAAATGCAGTTTTTGAAGCAAATCCTTTTTGTTTGGAATAGGGTACCTAATCCATCTTAAGGCTTTGTTCAAAGGTTTGTAACTGATTACTAACCTACGTGTTCCTCTTTCTATTTCACTATTCTTATTGACATAGAAAGCTGCATAAGACCAAGGTGACCTAGATTTTGTAATCAAACCCTTAGACTCTACATCCTGAATTTCTTGTCTATAATGCTATTCTAGAGATTTATTCATTTGGATAGGTCTGGCTTTGGTAGGAATTTGTCTTTCATCAAAATCTTTTTCATAGGACAAATCACCTATGTGTCGTTTTCTATCCCAAAAAGCATTTGGAAGATTAGAACAAATTTCTTTTTCAATTTTATTTTGAAAAGAATTGATTTTATTTTTAATAAAATCAGTTTGAATTTTTTGAAAATGGACATCTTGCTTAAGATGCATGAGATGTCTTATTTTTCCTTTTATCAAGGCATTAATCTCAAAACTATAAATTGAATTTGCTTTTATAAGATTGAGATTTCTCTTTTTTGGTTTTTCAAGGAATGGGCAAAATGATTTTTGAATTCCTTGTTTTGAAAATGATTCCATCATTAGTGACTTTATAAGGAGTGATCAAATTAATGAAAGGAGTTCCAAATATAACCATATGATGAAGGTTTTTTGGTAAAAGAAAAACATTTTTCAAAGCAATACTTCTATTAACTATTAAAGCTTCAATTTTCCCGCCAATAGTAAATTTTGAATTATTTGCTATAACAAGTTTTTCTTTTGTTTCAGAATGATATCGTTTTGGAACCAAGTTGTAGTTGATAAAGTTGAGATTTGCTTCTGTATCAAACAAAGCAATTGTTTCCAATTGAAAATCTTTTGAAAAAACAATCTTGATTTGAATTAAATATTTTCGAGAAGTAATCTCTCTTAAAACATTTATAAAATTATCTGGAATGTCTGGAACCTTTTCCAAATTATCCAGGTTTTGTAGTTCATAATTCTCTATGTGATCATCTAAACTAGTATCAAAATTTGAATAAGACATTTTTGAAATAAGATTTTGGATTAAATCAGAATCCTTTTGCTGTTTTAGCCTAAGGTCTTTCAATTCTGACTTAACTTTCTTAATCTCTTTTTTAAGGTCCTGAACTATAGGGACAGGTTTTCTAGACTTCTTTCCTCTATTTAAGATGGCTGTAGGATCAGAGGAATTCTTTCTAGTAGAGGGTAAGATGGAAGGTTTTTCTACATGCTTCTCTTCTAGTGTCTTGAGAAGCTAGTCTAAACATTCTTTTTGAAGGACAGGGTCATTAATATACTTAACAACTTCAAAAATTGCTTCTTGGCTTTTTGTCAGCATATTAATGTGTTTGGAATTTTTATTTATTTTAGAATCTACCTCTGAACTAGATTCTATGTTTGAATTGGAAGACGAATTAGCTAACTCCTCTACTTGAAGTGGTTTTTCTTCTGAAGACATAGAAAACTCAGACTCTGAAGACTCAACTAAAAAGGCAAAAATCTTATCTTTGATTTCTTCTTCTAATTGGAGTTCATGCAATCTAGTATTTAGTCTATATAATTTAGAAGTGTGACCTTTCTTTCCACATTTATAGCAAGTGACATCCTTAAGACTAGTCTTAGGTTTGGACTTGCTATAAGACTTCTTATAAGGTTTGGAGGTCTTTTTGGAGGATAGCTTCTTATAATAGGTTTCATTCCTAGGTTGGGATTTCCTATTATAAGAAGGTTTAGATTTCCTATAGGGTTTGTTTTTGCACTGACCACTACAGGTTTTTGGTTTTGACTCTATGGGATTGTAGTCAAACGGCTGACAAAAATTTCTGAATTCCTGTCTAGTCTTCCTCATTTCCCACTTGAGTTGTTTTTGGAGTTTTAATTCTTGGTAGATCTTAAGGCCTTCCTTTTGGGTAAGACTAATCAATTCTCCATAGGTGAACTCATCATAAGGGATTTGGTTACCAAAGGCTTGCCTAATGACATTCTTAACTTTTTCTCCTAGGATTTTGGGTAATCCTGCAAGGAATTTCTCCTTCCAAAAAGGTTGGTTAGAATCTTCCCTAAGCATTATCCTAGTGAGGAATGTGTTTTTGTAGTTTTGAAAATCATTAAGTCTCCTACATCTGAGGTTGCTAACGAGCTCAGCATTTTTGTCCTTAAGATGGGATAGGTCTCCTATGAAATGAAGAGATATGGTTACGATGAGGGTTGACACAGCATCTTCTATGGTATTACGTCTCTCATCTAGTATAAGGGTTCCATCTTTAAGGGTTTGGACAGAATGTAGTATTTCTAACTGTTGGCTTGGGGACAAATGATAATCCCACCATCCTTTAAGCTGTCCTGAAAAACCAGCTACAAGGAGTTCAGTTATGGCTCTATTTGAGGTTCCTCTTTGGTTTTATAGGCATTAGCTGCCATGGTCATCTGTTGGAGTAGACTAAGGATATTGTATTCTAACATACTATCTATATTCCATTCATAGACAGACGAGGCATGAAACCTATACTGGGTCAGGATATGAGGTCTATTTTCTAAACCTATATCAGGAGCAGTAATCCTAGGAACAATGTTCTGGGAGGTTAACCTATTGACTTGAGGAGTTTCTTCTTATCTAAAGGCTTCTTCATCAGAAGTTTCTATAGTTTGTTCTATAACACTAACAGTTATATGTTGGGATTGTGGAGTGTCTGGAACCATAGGATTGGATGACTTAGAGGTTGAGGTTTGGCCTATCCTACTGAGCTGGTCTCTAATGGCTTGAACAAAGTCTAGTTTATTATTTTGAAACTGCTATTGGGCAGGTTTCAAAATTTGGTATGGTTTGAAAATTGGGCTCTTAAGCTTATTGTCTAGAAAATTACCAGACTCAGAAGGTTTGGAAGTACTAACAGCTGTTCTTTGGATATGAGTTTCTATCCTAGTAAGCTATTTTCCTATGGTATAAAGGTGGGCATTTGAAAAATTGGTTTGTCTGACAAGGTTTTTGATGTTATCTCTATCCTCATCTTGGACTTTTTTATAAGGTGCTGCATCTATCTCATGTTCATCGTAAGGGATAGACATTTTCCTAAGAGGTGGATGTTCTGATTGGACAATCTCACCATCTACCTTCCATTCAGGAAGCTTATTCCTAGTGGTGATAGGATTTACAAACTTGTTTAAATGACATAAACATTTATCTTTTTTGAAAGGATAAGAAATATTATTTTCTCTTGCATGTATTTCAAACCAACCAAAAAATTTAATTTGAATTTTGAATTGGTTGCAGAAGTCATAATATTTTTCTTGGATTTCATTTATGACTTCCAAGAAGTGTTTGAAAAACTAGATCTTTTTCTGTTCATTCTTTTTTGAATAAAAATCTTCATGAAGAAGTTTTTTATCAATTTGAAAAGATTTTTCCAAGGCATTGATTTCTGCTTCAATTGGGTAACTTCTGAAGGTGTTGGGGAAGAAGGGACAGGTATGTCTTCTGTTTCTCCTTCTTGGTTTGGAGGTCGACTTTCATATATTGGTTTGGCTATAGTAGTCTGATAGTCAACATTTTGAAGAGAGGAGCTAGGTATATCTAAGGTTGAATACCTTGGCTTTTGCATTTAGGTTTGAACATGCTCTAGGTGGTAAGGAGCATAGATAACTAAGGGAAGATTTGAGACTCTCTCCAAGTCAACAGTTGAGGATGTAGAGGCATCTTCATTAGAAAATCTTGAACTGGTTGATTTTCTGTCAAAGGTAAGTTTGACTCTACCATCTTTGAATTGGGTTATGTGTTTAAGGTTAGTGTTTGGTTCAAGCTGTTTGGGATACTCTGGTTGAGCAGCTTTTTCTAAAATCCATTCTTTTGGTAGGGTAATGTCTTTCCATTGAATGGTCTTAGGGATAATAACATTGGATCAGGTAAGATCTGTTTGAAGCAAAAGGGTTCTTCTTTTGAGGATTGTTGGACATGTTTAGAAGCAAAAGCAATCATCATTGCTTTATAATGAATTTTGAAAATTAATGCTATTGGGATTGATCCTTCTAGCATTTTTTAATGGTGAGTCTTGATTTGTAAAACAATACTCTTTAAAATATTTTTATCATTCAAAGAGACTGTAATGTTTGGATAACAATCAAAGCTAATAGGTCCTTTATTAAGACTAGACTCAATGGTACTCAACAAGGAATCCTAGAAGCTTGTAAATCTAGTATCTCTAAGGATTGCTAGGATTGAGGTATCTAGATCTTCTCTAGTAAGAGGTTTGATTCCTACCTAGATGAGCCTTATATGCAAGTATTTAAAGGACTTCTCCCTATATGTTTGAATGGACCTAGAAGAAAGCAATTGGATTTCTTCAAAAGGTTTTGAAATTTGTACGTCTCTTTCCTCAGTCTTGATGGTATAATCAGTCATAAGGAAGGAGAGTTTTGAAGATTCATAAATCTATTTCTTTTGAATTCTGGGAATTTTCCAGTCATCAATTTGTTTTGAAAAGTTTTCAATAGTGATTTCCTCACTGTTTACAACCCTTTTGAACTCAGAAGAGTCAGAAGTGGAAGAGTTTGAAAAAGATGTGTTCCTGTTAAGAAATGGTGTTAAATTCATTTTGAAAATAAAAATAAAATGTTTGAATGAAAAGGAGTATGGCCACCAGAATTACTGCCCTAAGACTCTCAAAACAAACTAGACTTACAACTGTACCTCCTCTCAACAGATCACTCAAAAAGTTTTACTATTTATCTTCTTTAACGAACTAAAACACTATTCACACAACTACTACCCCCCCAGGCTCTAATACCAGCAATGCCACAAGATCACAAGGTAAACAAAAACAAATGAACAACCAATGTTGTTCACACAACAAGCAAATCAACAATATATATATATATATATATATATATATATATATATATCAATAGTTTTTCACAGTTTTTAATCTGCAGGATCCTTAAAGAAAAGGCAAGCAAAAAGCAAAATACAAATAAATAAATACAGAATAATAAAGATAAATATACCGCAATATATTTATGTTTGAAAATTTATAATTTACAAAATTATTTTTTGCAAATTATAAAAGGGATACAAATTAAATATTTAAAGGTGTTTAGATATATAATTTCTAAGGCCTAGAGTTTTCAGAGAATTTCTCTTTCAACCTAAGCTCTCCTAGAGGAAATCTGTCTTATTTGAAGAGAACTGCCCTTTTATAGAGAAAGCTGAGTGGCAGTTTTGAAATTTGAAAGGCAGTAGACCTGTTGGAGGACAGGCCAGCTAGTTTGGTCTTCTGAAAAGTTGGATTTTAGCTTCACAATTTAGAACTGTAGATACTTTAAGTCTTTTCTTGGCAGAAGTGGAGTTCCTGTTTAAATAAGTGGAATAACTGTTGTTTTCCACTGTCGGCAGAAAAATAATTTAGAGGTGCAAAATTAAGAGTTCACAGCTACCTCCTCATCCAAATTGTTTTGTCTATAAAGCAATTTTGATGATTGTGAGCCTAGGAGTTAGAATGGTGTAAGGAACTAAAGGGATGTCTAAGTCAGTGCTTAGAGATGTTTGGGTGAGAGATACTGTTAAAAATGAAGAAGGTGAAAAGAACCATAGGGATATTTAAACAATTATTTCTAAACACCTATGGATGAAAAATGTAACTGATAAATGGAAGCGAGAAAAGGAACCAAAGGGATATCTTAACTAGTGGCTAGATATTTTTGGGTGAATTGATGAATATGGTTGATTATGATGAAAAGGTAGGGAAAGGAACTAGAGGGACTTCCATATTAGATATTTTTGGGTGAAAAATTGGATTAATTTTGGATAAAATGAATGAAAAAAGGTAACCAGAGAGATGTCAATGTCTAGACATTTCCAAGTTAAGAATGTGGTTGACTTTAAGATGAACAATGATAGAAAAGGGAACTAGATTGACTTCTAAGTAAGAATTTAGATGTTTATGGGTGGAGGACATGATCAATTCAAAAATAAAGAGAGATGGAAAAGGAACCATAGGGATGTCTAGGTGATTGTTTCTAGAAATTTATAAGTGAAAATTGAAGGGTTTGGATAAAAGGGTATCGGTCAGCTTTGAAAAGATGTTAGCTAGCTTTGATGGGTACCAATTAGCTTCAGAAAGAGTCGATTAGCTTAAAGGAGGCATTAGTTAGCTTTAATAGATGTCAACTTTAAGTAGGCACTAGTCAGCCTTATGAGATGTCGGTCAACTTCGAGGAGATACTGGTCAGTTTTAAAAGATGTCGATCAACTTTGAAGAAGTATTGGTCAACTTCAGGAGATGTCAGTCAGCTTTAAAGAGGTATTGATTAGCTTTAGAAGACGTTGGTCAGCTTTAAGGAGGCACTGGTCAGCCTCAGGAGATGTCGATCAGCTTCAAGAAGGCACTGGTCAGCCTCAAGAGATGTCAGTCAGCTTCGAGGAGGTACTGATCAACTTTAAAAGATGTCAGTCAACTTCGAAGAAGTAATGGTCAGCTTCAAGAGATGTCAGTCAACTTCAAAGAGTTATTGGTTAGCTTTAAAAGATATCAGTTAGCTTCAAAGAGGCACTAGTCAGCCACAAGAGATGTCAATGAGCTTCAAGGAGGCACTGGTCAGCCTTAAGAGATGTCGATCAGCTTCAAGGAGGCATTAGTCAGCTTAGAGATGTTGGTCAGCTGTGAGACACTGGTCAGCTTTAAGAGATGTCGGTCAGCTTCAAAGAGGTATTAGTTAGCTTTAAAAGATGTCGATCAGCTTCAAGGAGGCACTAGTCAGCCTCAAGAGATGTCAGTCAACTTCAAAGAAGTACTAATCAACTTTAAAGGGGCTTTTAGCTCAACTTATACATGATTGTGCATTCTGCAAATAGTTGCATATACATGTATGTTTGTGCATAAATGATGCATGTTCATATATGCATATTTTAGGATTCACAGACCTTTTGTTTAATTTTTTTATGCTATAGATGATTAGTGATGATGCATGTAATGGATGATTGCATAGATGCAAAAAGATGGATTCACATATTTGCTTTGTGAATGCAATTGTTCATATGAATTTTTCATCCATGAAAGCCATATTTCAAATAGTACATGCATTTGTGGACTAAGAAACTTAATAAGGTTAAGAAACTCAACTTGGATTAGTATGGAAAAGTTGCCATGGTGGCATTACGAAGAGTTCGAATGGACCGAGATTTTTTTTTTTTTTTTTGAGGGCTTGCTTCAGTTTTTGGATTGATGGCCCATATTTTCTATTTTAGTGTTGGTAAAGAGGAGTTGTGTCCTACCTTTGAGCAGTTTAATGCTATGGCTTAGCTATGACTCAAAGGCAACTTTGGTGGTGCCAGAGTTCAAAGTCTGGCATCTTTTGCATTTTTCAAAAGATGCCATAGGCCAAAGGGTGGTTAGTGATGGTAATATGAATTTGACCACTGTTATTGAGAAGTTTCATGATCCTAGTGACTAGGGAGATATGAAGGGGTAGAGACTCAGAATAAGGGCCTTGGCTTTTTTGTTTGAGATTCGGATACCTATTTCATAGGTCCATTAATTGGGATGATGCCTAAGTGGCAATTGGTATTGTAGATGAAATAAAGGCGTTTTATGCTTAGTGCTGTGTTGGCGGAGACACTTATGAGTCTTGATTACTTTGTTCAAGGTTTAGAGAGATGGATTATCTTCCCAGTTATTCTCTAGCTGAGAAAAAATTGCCTGTTCTTACCCTTTCTATTAAATGTGCTTTATGGGTGTTTGGTTTTAGGTTTTGGATTTTTTGCATGTGTGGCTGATTTTTAGATGGTGACTCCTACTTTTCAGTCTGCATATGCCTTAGTGAGACTTAGTCAGATATCGAATAGGATGGTTGCTTGTCGTTACCCCCGAAGGACATATTTTAGCACTACCAATGGTAAGGGATTGGATCTTTCATGATTGAAGGCCATGGCTGTTGAGTGATTTGCTTATTAAGTTTGGTTTAAATGACCTTCCACTAGGTGATGAGAGTTTTGAGGCAGATGAGGCAGACTCAGGATGTGCCCCTAGCTATTCCCTTCTTAAAGTCTGTGAGAATCACAGCCTCCATCACTAGAACTATCGAGGCGGCTAGCTGAGAGAAGTATGACAGGTGGTTAATAAAGGTGGTTTGGCCAATTAAGAAAGAGCACCAAGCTGTCCTGTTGAGGGTAGTGGGAGTGACAATAGAGATAGAGGGGTGACCTAATCTTTAAAGGAGACTCAAGGATCTATAAAAGGTGTAACACTGTAGGTTGTAGTAGTGATTCAAACTGCAATTGCAGTAAGGAGATAGGATGACATTACAGTGGTGGTTCAAAGAAGGACTACTATAGTTAGGGCACAAAGGGGTATTGCAGTTTATGAATTGCAAAGGAGGATTTTTGGGAGCAGTTTCAAAATTACTGGTACTTAGGGGAGGATTTATGACACTATTATGGTGAGCTAGTATTTCTACTGCTGCGGTAGAAGGAGTACAAAGACTAAGAGAATGGGTGTGACATTTTGAGGAGATTGTGATGGACTTTGACTCTGACAAGGACATGAGGAGTGTGCACCCTAGGAGGGTTGGCTATTATGGCTTCAGATATGACTCTTTTCTTTCTATTTAGGAAATTTGTAGGTTAACAGGACTACACGGTGCAAGATAAGCTATAAACGACATTAAAAGGGCTATCCTTTTTTTCATAATGACGGGTTTGTATTTTGCAAAATTTGATTACCATTAAATGAAAGATCTTTTATTTTTGCTCTAATTTTTGCCTAATCCGGCCTTTCGGATTTTCAACTTAGCGAGCATTCTTTTTCTTCTTCTTTTTTTCTTTTGTCTTTTTTTTTTCTGTTTAGGAAAAAGAATTAAGTGAATGATGCATTAGGCATAGAGAAAATGAGAATGCTATGCAAACAAAATATTTTATATTATAATTTGGAGTGCACCCGAGTCAAGCTACCTACATATCTGTTATATCACTTTTCTATCAGTCATTTCTTTTAGGGAGAATTAGGTCAATGTAGTTTTGATGCAAATGCATCAAAAAAAAAAATGAAATGCATATGTCATCTTTGGATGATGTATCGTTTCAGCTGATCCAGGTTGCTAGGATGAGAGAATTCACTTCCGTCCACATCCATGAAGATGGCACCTCCGTTGAATGGAATCTTCTTAAGCATGTATGGTATGGCCTAATTCGGTCTGAACTTAATTTTATGAAATTACATGTCATAAAAATTTAAAATCTTATTTAGTATTTTTTTTGCTTATGTGTTACTTTATGATATAAGAATAATATATTATTTCCTTGAAATTGTACAATTTATTAACTTTATTTTTATACATATTTGTAAATTTCTTTTTTGGTTGGTTCATAATGGTAGGATTTTGTATTGTTTTACTTTAATAAATAAATATTTATTATCGCTCGCTCATAGGAACAATTAGTATACATTACCTAGTTTTATGGAATGTATGGCCTAAAATAAATTCAATCTACTTTGTATTACATTTTGCAGCTTCTATACTATGTTCTGAGAAAGGTATAGTATATTGATTCCTTGAAATCATACAATTTACTTACTTTACTTTTATACATATTTTTAAAATTTTATTTTCATTGGTTGATAATGATAGGAGTTCGTATATTTTTAACTTTAACCAATATATTTTTAACTTTAACTAATAAGTAGTTGTTATCATTGGCTATATTGAAACTGGTATATATTAATTAATTTTATGAAATGGTATGTCATAAAAATTCAATCTCTTCTTTAGTACATTTTTGTTGCTTATTTGCCACATTATAATATAAGAATAGTATATTGTTTCCTTGAAATTGTACAATTTACTTACTTTACTTTTATACATATTTGTAATTTTTTTTTTTATGGTTCATAATTGTAGGAGTTCATATTATTTTTTACTTTAACAAACAAATATTTGTTATCGATGGCTACATTAAAACTAATATATATTACTTAATTTTATGAAATAGTGTGGCATAAAAAATTCAATCTATCATTTGGTACATTTTGTTACTTCTATACTACATTATGAGGAGATAATAGTATTATGCTTCCTTGAAATCATATAATTTATTTACTTTACTTTTATACATATTTATAAACTTTTATTTTTATTTGTTCATAATGATAGGAGTTTATATTATTTTTTACTTTCACTCATATATATATATATATATATATATATATATATATATATATATATATATATATATATATATATATATATATATATATATATATATATATATATATATATATATATATATATATATATATATATATATATATATATATATATATATATATATATATATATATATTTGTTTCTTAAACTATATATTATATGTAAAATTGTTTAAATAAAAAATTGATTTGCCATTTAATTTTACTATTGAAAGGGGTTCCAAATTTCGATGTTAAATTGGAGGTAACTTTTGCTAAGTATCTTGAAACAAAAAAGACATACAATACCTACTTGTACTGTGTGCATAATATGTTGTGTAGAGTAGGGCTAAGCACAGAAGTTGGAGATACCAGAGTGTACCGAAAATCTCCAAAACCGAAAAATATTTGTTGACCGTTTGACTTTCTCCGAACCGAACTGTCCCGATTTTTCTAATGGTATGGTTTTCGAGATTAGTAATTATTCATACCGAGAACCGTATCGAACCATACTAAACCGTCCTCGAGCCGAAGAACCGAAATTAGAACCAATTTAAAGGGTATATATATATATATATATATATATTGAATTAACAACAATTTAAGGAAATTCAATAATATATAAGTTAAAATTAATTTTTATTAATTATAAAATTTCACTTTTAAATTAATAGTTGTTTTATATATATATATATATATATATATATATATATATATATATATACACACACACACACTTTTTGATTTTGAATAAGCAACACATTAAAAAAAATTCAATAATGTATAAGTAAAATTTAATTTTTATTAATTATAAAATTTTATTTTCAAATAAGTTATTATATCAAATTAGTTATTATATTGCAACTCTACTTCAATAATATATAAATAAAATAATTTAATTATTTCAAAACTCTACTTCACTAAAGTGATTTATATCTCTAAATACTATAAATTAAAGTTCGATTAATATTCATTAGTTAAAGTTACAAATAACACTATTAATTCCAATCAAAATAAAACTATTGATTCCAATTTAGCTATAGAAACCAATTGAAGTAATAGAAACCAATGGATTGAACATATAGAAATAAATTAATTGAAATCTTATAAATCCATCAATTAATAAATAAGAAAAAATATAGAACTTCATAATCTTCTTATTCAATTGATTTAATGAAATTATTTGATTAATTTAGTTTAAGTTGAATTAATTTTTATCAATTATAAAATTTTATTTTCAAATAAGTTATTATATCAAATGAGTTATTGCATTGCAACTCTACTTCAATAATATATAAATAAAATAATTTAATTATTTCAAAACTCTACTTCACTGAAGTGATTTATATCTCTAAATACTATAAATTAAAGCTCAATCAATATTCATTTGTTGAAGTTACAAATAAAACTATTAATTCCAATCAAAATAAAACTATTGATTCCAATTTAGCTATAGAAACCAATTGAAATAATAGAAACCAATGGATTGAACATATAAAAATAAATTAATTGAAATTTTATAAATCCATCAATTAATAAACAAGAAAAAATATAGAACTTCATAATCTTATTGTTCAATTGATTTAATGAAATTATTTGATTAAGTTAGTTTAAATTGAATTATGAAAATAGATTGATTAAAATTATATTCAAATTAATTGAATCAATATTAAAAATATAATTGATTGAATCAATATTAAAAATATAATATTTAATTCTTGCGCTTAATTTAGTTTAATCAATATTACTTTTTAGTAGTCAATAATATATTTTCCACTTATAAAATCAAATACAAATTATTTAACTAATTTTAAAGATATTAAAATTGGCTCATAAAATTTTAAATTCTAAATTTTCATTCAAAAAAAAATTAAATTCTAATGTCTCCTTAAAAAATTATTTGGCAAAAAAAAACACTAAAAAGTGAAAACTACGTCGTTTTAAGGTTGTATCTGTTTTAACCCTAGGTATAATATTACCCTTAATTCCTTAACAGCTGCTCGCCTCCCATCTTTCTCACCGAGCCTAAAGCATATAGCCTCAGAAGTCACAGCCACCCAGACGGCCAGACCTATGCCTCTTCCTTCTCATCCGATTATGCACACAAGAAACAGTTCACCTCACCACCACCCTCTTGCCCTCTTCTCTATCATCTACATGCAAGATAAAACTCACCTCACCATCACCATTCACACAAACAAAATTGGCGTTCGATCTGGCAGTGGCTCACCAAACCATCACCATCTCGCCTCACCGGACCATCAAAGGTAGCAGTGGCTTGAACCAATTACTTAGCAGCGAGCACCCAATGTTGTTCAATTTGGTAGTGGAGATTTTTTTCATTTTGGTAATCTGAATTTTGTGTTGTGTTATAGGTTCTATAGATGATAGATTTTGTTTCTCTTTTATAACAATTAGGTTTTAACACATGAATAAGCATTCATTTTGTTCCTTTAACTTAAAAATTGGGTTTTCAACACATGAAAAAAAAAAAAAGAATACAAATTTCCTAAAATATCTAAAATTTTGAATAAGGCAAAAAGATTTCTAAAACATTCTTTTTCTCATTTTCAGAATTTTTCTAATATTATGGCTTTTTAGCTATTCATTTCATATTAGAATTTTTAGTTCAAGAATAAAATTCTAGTGATTAAAATGTTATTATTTAGTATAATTTTGTGGTTTTGAAAACCTGCTTGTTGTTATCAATTTTTCATTTCTTCATTTATAGTGTTTTGGCAGTCTGTTTATGGCTCTTTTTATTCCTGCAGAATCTGTTCTGCTTGGCTTTGGCAAACTCCTCAAAGAATGGCCTCCAAGTTTTCATAAGCTTTTGTGAGTGGTAAGAAAACTTTTGTTTTTAGTTCTATGTTTGTGTTTTGTGTTCTGTGTTATGTGTTATGTCCTATGTTTTGTGTTCATTTATGTGTTCTTCTTTGTAGTAGAAAAACTGATTTGATTTTAATTATTTACAGTGACAAGTAAGCACAAAATAATTGCCAGCAGTAACACTGATGATGATATGCCACCACCACCATCAGGAACTAGAACTTGCAATTCCACTACTACTATTGCTACTGCTACTGCTCAAAGGCCCCAAACCCAAATGGATGGTTCCAATCCACTTCTAGTAAATGGTAATCCCACTTCTACTTCATATGTCACTAAAAAAAATAGGTATGGAGTTTGGGATCATTTTGAGAAATTAAAATATGATGATGGGAATGAAATAGGGAGAGCTAAATGTATTTGGTGTAGTAAGGTTTATCAATGTAAATGTGAGCAAGGCACTTCAGGGTTATGGAAACATTTAAGGGAAACTTGCAAAAAGTGTCCTTTTAAGAAGGATTTAGTTGATGCATATAAGAATAAAGATAAAACACAAAAAAATTTGAATTTTCAAAGTGGAAGCGAATCTGAAAATTCTAAATTAGGTTATTGGGTGTTTGATCAACAAGCTACTATAGATGCTTTGGTTAGGATGATTATAAAGGATGAGCTTGCTTTTAGGTTTGTTGAGGGGGAAGGGTTTAGGAAATTTATTCAAATTGCGATTCCTCAATTTCAAATTCCTTCTAGGTTCACTGTTGCTAGAGATTGCTTTTCTTTGTTTGTGCAATAAAAGAAAAAATTGCGTGCTTTACTTCAATCTCAATGTCAAAGGATTTCTTTAACTATAGATACTTGGACTAGTATTCAAAATGTGTCTTATTTGTGTTTGACTACTCACTTTATTGATTCGCATTGGAGTATGCATAAGAGAATTCTCAATTTTTGTGTCATTAAGAGTCATAAAGAGATTAATATTGGGAATGCTATTGATTTTTGCATGGATGAATGGGGTTTGAACAAAGTTATGTGCATTAATGTTGACAATGCATCATCTAATGACACTACAATTCAACAATTGAGAAAAAAGCTATTAAAGAATTCATCATTTGTAAAATTTATCAAATATATATTGTAGATTCATCATTTGTAAACTGTAAATTCATATTAAACTTTAAATTATCAAGTTTATTAGATTTAAAATTTAGGTTCATCACATATAACTATCAAATTCATTAGATATAACATTCAGATTCATCATATATCATATGCAGATTCATTATCTTTTACTGTTAGATTCATGATTTAATTATTCTATAATTCAATTTTATTTATTCCTCATATTTATAATTTTCATTTTTTAATATTTCACATATAATTATGAGGTTTATTAGATTTAAAATTTAAGTTCATCACATATAACTATCAAGTTCATTAGATATAACATTTAGGTTCATCACATATAACTATCAGGTTCATTAGATATATCATATATATATTCATTTACATTTACTGTCAGATTTATAATTTAATTATTCTATAATTTAATTTTATTCATTCCTCATATTTATAATTTTTATTTTTTAATATTTCACATATAATTATGAGGTTTATTAGATTTAAAGTTTAGGTTTATCACATATAATTATCAGGTTCATTAGATATAACGTTTAGATTCATCACATATAACTATCAGGTTCATTAGATATATCATATATATATTCATTTACTTTTACTATCAAATTCATAATTTAATTATTCTATAATTTAATTTTATTCATTCCTCATATTTATAATTTTTATTTTTTAATATTTCACATATAATTATGAGATTTATTAGATTTAAAGTTTAGGTTCATCGCATATAACTATCAGGTTCATTAGATATAATGTTTAGATTTATCACATATAATTATCAGGTTCATTAGATATATCATATGCATATTCATTTACTTTTACTGTCAGATTCATAATTTAATTATTTTATAATTTAATTTTATTCATTTCTCATATTTATAATTTTTATTTTTTAATATTCCACATATAATTATGAGGTTTATTAGATTTAAAGTTTAGGTTCATCACATATAACTATCAGGTTCATTAGATATAATATTTAGGTTCATCACATATAACTATCATATTCATTAGATATATCATATACATATTCATTTACTTTTACTGTCATATTCATAATTTAATTATTTTATAATTTAATTTTATTCATTCCTCATATTTATAATTTTCATTCTTTAATATTTCACATATAATTATGATGTTTATTAGATTTAAAATTTAGATTTATCACATATAACTATCAGGTTCATTAGATATAATATTGAGGTTTATCATATATCACATGTATTTTCATTATCTTTTACTATCAATTATACTAGTAAGAGAATAAAATATATTTTTTAAAAGTCATAAATTTATATTTTATATGTTATGAACCGATACTTTATAACTGATAAACTTATCCTATATGATTTATGAACTTTGATAGATTAGTTTCTTACTATAAAAATTTTAGATATTATTTTAATAATATAAATATTACAACAAAATTTTGATATCATAAAAAAATAAAAATATTAATTTATAATTAATTTAAATAAATAATAATATAAATTATTAATTAAATTAATTAAATAAGTTTATAACTGATAAACTTATCCTATATGATTTATGAACTTTGATAGATTAGTTTCTTACTATAAAAATTTTAGATATTATTTTAATAATATAAATATTACAACAAAATTTTAATATCATAACAAATAAAAATATTAATTTATAATTAATTTAAATAAATAATAATATAAATTATTAATTAAATTAATTTTATATAAATTTATAGAAAGTGAATTTTATTTGATGCATTAAATAATTCACCTAAAAAATATAAAATAATATTTAATAACTCTATTAGTTTTATCAAATTCAACATAAATAAAAAATCAAACTGATAATTTTATAAAAATAAATAAATAAATATTTATAAAAAAAATTCAATCATTAATGTAATTTTTTTTCTCATAAAAACTAATATAAATTTGATTAGAACAATTAACAAATAAAAAAATTCAATCATTAATATAATTTTTATTGAAAATATTACAAATAAAAAAAGTAAAAAAGAAAAAAAGAATAACTTAAAAAGGAAAAAAAATAAAGAATATTTAAAAAAAACCAAAGAAAATTACTAGCTGAAATTAGAACTCACCACCTCAAATATATTTACTTATTACATTAACCAACCAAACCTACTAATAATTTTGAAACTTTTTTGACGCATATAATAGTTAATATTTTGGATCTAGGTCCATAATGTAATATGAACCCGGGTCCATGATATAGCAACTCGACATAAATTACAACCAAATGCCACATTTTTAATTGTAAAGAAAATTAAAACATAGACATTAAAATGTAAATATTAAGTCAATAAATTTTTGATTTAATGATATTAAAATTATTTTTAAAATTTTGAAGTTATAAATTTGAATTATAATCAGAGTCAAATTAAATAAAAAAAAATTAAAAACGTTCATATATCAATAGTATAATCCTCCCTACAAAACAATTGATAAGAAATGAAGGAAAGAAAATGAGAAAGAATTGAGAGTTATTCATTATTTGAAAGTTATGAAATTGGATAAGAAAAAATAAGAAAATATTAGTTATCCCAGAAAATTTAGGTGAATAAAAAATATCTTAATTATTACTGAAAATAACATTTTAATAATACCATTTTACCTTTAATAACTTGCATTCCTTCTTATATCCTTTAAACATTCAAATATAAAAATAATTATTAATTTTTTCTTTTCTTTTCTTATTCCAAAACTTAAAATTATCATTTCCTTTCTCACTCACATAAAACTCTCAAATTAAGTCTAAATACATAATTGTATTGTCTATCTTAAAGTAGGCTAGTTTTGACGAAATAATTAAGAGGTTAAAATGAATTTTCTCTTTTTTAGTTTTTTTTTTTAGGTTAAAAAGTAATTAGTGCACACAATATTATAAAAATTTATCTAGATATGAATTGATGAAAAAAAAATCAAGAGATTAATCTTTAATTACGAAGCAAAACTTCTACTTCTCTTTCATCTGCCTACCTTTTTTCAAGTATAAATTTATATAATTTTATTACATCAATTACTTTTAGGGATTTTTACATAAAAATCTATAAAATCTTATATTTATATGCTACCTGCTATTTTTGTTACTTTTGCATAGTTCTTTATATAAAAGCAAGAAACAATAACAAATCTCATAAAAAAATAGCAAGATTTTGAATATTCAAATTGAAAAAGGTTTGGGGAAAGCTTTAATAGTAAATCAAAACCAAAGAACCTAAAGAAAATCAAAAGATCAACAAAGTTTTGAAGATTTATTCAGTTCAATTGTCAACAAATCTAATTCTTTAATTGCTTGAGAGATAATTCGAATTTCATACGTATATTTCAGTAAATTTTGTGTTGTTTTAACTATCATTGCATTGAAAATCTTCAAAACGAATAGATCATATGATTTTTTTTACGAACTTAAAAGATATAGAAGATGAAATTTCAAAATCTGTAGAAAACTAACAATATTTTGCACCAAAACCCAAGAAATAGTATATCACAAATGTCTATAGGTATATCATAAGTATATATTTTGGAAAAATTGATTATCTTGAGTTTTATAGTGTTTATTTTATTTATATCTTAGAAAATTATTGATGTGAGGCCTCACCCGAGCACCAGTCTGATCCGCTAAGTGGGAATCGAAATGCTCATTTGGGTTTGTACTCACAATGAAACCCTCGAGTTCACATTGATTGATTTTTTGAAAAGAGTTGCCACCTTAATTTTATTTTATTTGGAAAAAGATTAAGAGAAAAATCTAAATTGACTCCAATTAATATCCCAAAGGAAAAATATCACTAGCCTTGAAATCAAAGAATATTCGGGGACTAGGTTTTTGGTTTATTTAGAAAAATAAGTTTGGCAAATTTAATATAAAATGACTTAAAATAAATTTCATGTACTATATACAAAATTTATAAACAATTATATATTGCATGAATAAACAAATAAATAAACATTCATTCGAAACAATAAAATAAAGTAAAGAAATTAACTTTTACAATTCAAAATCAAAATAGGGGATACTTCCTCTAGCCCTTATGGGTTTTAGGGAAGTCACATATTCCCCAAAATAAAGAGGAGGGTAGGGGGGGCGGTGCGGTAGGGGTGGATGGGAGAAAGAGAGAGAGAGGGGGAAATCTCATTCTAGTATAAGCCAACATTTAGCATTTGTCTACTTTTTGGATATGTTGATGAAACAAGAGCATTCTAAATCTCATCTAGGTAGGAAAAATATGAAATTTTTTGGTCAGTATGTGTATTTGTGAAATAAAATTTTAAACCAGTTAAAAAGATTAACCTAAATTGCTATAGGTGTTGATGTGTTAATTTTCATCGAGGGATGTCAAAGTCGACTAGGAATTTTTTTTCCTGAAAGATTGCATAGGATTTTGGAGATATTGAAGTTCATATGTTTCTAATAGGTACTAGCATGGAAGGAATGTATCCTACTTTTAAGTGATTTTGTGCCATGATGAAGTGGCCAATTTGACTACCATTAGGGACAAAAAGTTTTGGTATTTTGTTTAACCTTGGCTTGTATATTTAGAGGGTTTATTAGGCTATAAAATTGATTTTCCAAATAGAGAATTTTAGCAACATTACCATATTGATATATTTTGAAATCATACTTAGTCTAGATCGAGTATGTAGGGTTGATGGAGCAGTTAGTCTAACACTTTTGTAGGTCAGTTTTTGTTCCTTTCATTTTATGATTGTTTTTAACATATGAACTCAAATGCTTTGTCCATAATCTCATTTCACCAATTTAGTCACCACTCATGTATCTTAAGCTAGAAAACTAATCTTTTCATTGCCAATAGATTTGGTTTAAAGACCTTTCAAAGTGGTTACCCTTCATAATAGGTTGTCTTGCATCTCATCATTGTATTGTGAGTGCAAGATTGTGACTAGATTTGACTTTTAAGAGGAAGTTGATTAGCTAGCTTTTCTAGTTTCAACTAGAGGATTTGCTATAGTTTGTTACCTTTTTTTCATAGCCCCTGATCTTAAACCTATGATGGTCAAGGATGTTCAGGGAGTTTTCTTCATCTGTTAGCTTTTCTTCTTTAAAAGAAAAAGGTAAAGGAAAATAATTTGAACAACTCATCCAAGAAACTGTAACTTCTGCAACAAAGGATAAGATAAAAGGTGGGAAGGTTCTCTTTTCCCCTCTCTTCTAAACTAATGCTTAGTACAATGTTAATCTTTATTACTCAAAAGAAATATGTTGGTGAAATACTTAAAAAATTTTGTCTCACATATTGCAAACTAGTGAGCACACATGCAGCATGGAGAAAAACTGAAGAAAAAAAATGGTTCAAATTCAGTTGATGTTTCTATGTATAAAAGCTTGATTGTTTGTCTCTTATTTCTTTTTACAACTAAGCTTAACATCATGTATGCTACAAGTATTTTATCCATGTTTATGCATTCACCCATAGCAATAAATTTTAAAGCAATAAAAAGAATTTTATTGACTTTGGAGTATTTTACAAAAGATTTACAGCCGTTAACTCTTAGGATTAATTGATAGTGATTAGAGTAGTTCACAAGATGATATAAGAAGCACTTCAGGTTATTATTTTGCACTTGGTTCTAGTATTGTATTTAGAGTTCAAGAAAGTAAGGCTCAGTTGCATAGTCAATAGCAGAAGCAGAGTATGTGGCTGCATCTGTTGCTATTAATCAAGCTATGTGGATTAGGAAGATCAAGACATAAAGATTAAATATCATGCCATTAGAGAAGCTAAGAAAGAAAATGAAGCCCAACTATTGTATTGTGGTGTTGAAGATGAATTGGCTGATATATATTTACTAAGGCTTTGCAGAAAAATAGTTTTCAATTGTTAAAGGAAAAGCTTGGAGTTGTTAGCAGCATTTGTATCAAGGAGGAGTGATTAAGTCAGCATCAAGAAAAATTATGATGCAATCCACTGTTGCATCAAATATTTTTTTGCTTTTGGTAAGCCTGACCTTAGACCAAGGCAATTAAGGACTTCCCTAAGGCTCCACAATTCAAAAGGGCTCTATGGTTTCAAAGTATTTCAATATTATAGTCATTTGTTTTTTTTTTCTTTAGTCTTATGTTTGTTAAATATTAGTTTTAGAAAGCTCCAATCATTTGCAAATGATTTTGTTAAATATTAGTTTTGAAAGGGCCCAATTCATTTGCAAAAAATTTACAAAGTTAAAGGAATAAATATTCTTATTCCATTTACCATTAGAATTAATGATATTTTATATGTATATGGTAAATAAAAAACCTCTTTTGTTTCCATCATTTTTCCTCCAAAACAAGCTACTTTAATTATTCTTTTACTCTTGCCTTCTGCATATTAAATTAAGCAAAAAAAAAAAGTGATTTTCAATATCATTTCAACCATTTGAGCATTTTTATCATTTCAAATATCTAATATTTAACAAAGTATTTTTTTTCTTATTTCTACTTAAATATAATTAGTCAAATTTATTTGGATATTTCCTATTTTCATGTAATTTGAGATTTTTATTCACCTAAGCCTCATTTTGAGTAAGGTCGGCCTTGCTTCTGGTATTTTGTAATTAATTAATGAAGAAAGTTGCTTGAATGATATAGTGAATGTAAGCTTTGAATTAACTTGTGATGGAACTCACTTTAAGCTTTAATTTAGGGGACGTAATTCCTCAAAAGGAAAGTAAGGGGAATATAACAAAAATATGCCATTTAAAAAACTTATTTACCCATATATGCTACTTTCAAATATATTTACCCATATATGCCATTTTTTCAGCAGGGAAGGGGTGAGGACCACAAAACCGGCAGTCAAACTTCCAATTTTGTGGCCAAAACTGGTGCACTCCCTGTGTGCAGAAAACCGGATGTTTGACATCTGGTTTTTTGCACACATGGCAAAGAAAACCGGATGTTAAACATTCGGTTTCTATTTTGGCTGTGGACAAAATAACATAAAACCGGATCTCTAAGGTCCAATTTATGTATATATTTAAATCCCACCATATTTCCCTTCATCATTCTACAAATTTATTTCTCCCCCTCCGAAGCCAAATTTTTTATCAATCAAATTTCCCTTTATTTTCAGTTTAGGTGTATTTTTTACATTAAAAGGAGGTAAGTAATTTTTTTTTATATTTATTATATGTTTTTTAAGCAAATATTTATAGTAAGTAATTTTTTTAAAAATTTATTATAAGTTTTTTAAAGCAAATATTTATTATAAGTTTGTCATTTATAAAGAATTTTTTTATGGTAAATAATTTTTTTTTAATATTTTTTATAAGTTTTTTAAAGCAAATATTTATTATAAGTTTATTTCTTATATTAAACAGTGGTCATTTATAATTTTAATTGATAAATTTTTTATCAATAATATTTTGTTAATTAATAATTATTTGAGATTGCAAATATGTGAACTAAATATTTAGGTGAAATAATTTTATTTCATAAATAATAATATATGTATATCATTTAGAATGAATTTTATTTTTAATAGATTTGATGATTTTTGTGATATAAAATTTGTTATTATGAAATAACAATTATTAAGAAATAAGTGAAATAATAATTTAATTAGTTTTATATTTATTTAAATCACATTAGTGTATAATTTTTTTAAAGTTTTTGTTTAGATTTCGGAAAAACTAAACAAATACAATTTTTTCAATAATAAATTTTAAGAAATATTTATATAATTAATATATTATTAACTAAACAAATATATTATGTTTTTCAAGAAAATATTTATGGTAAGTAAATTTTTTTTTAATATTTATTATAAGTTTTTTGAAGCAAATATTTATTATAAGTTTATCATTTATAATGAATTTATATTTTTAATAGATTTGATGATTTTTGTGATATAAAATTTGTTGTTATGAAATAACAATTATTAAGAAATAAGTGAAATAATAATTTAATTAGTTTTATATTTATTTAAATCACATTAGTGTATAATTTTTTTAAAATTTTTGTTTGGATTTCAGAAAAAGTAAACAAATACAATTTTTTCAATAATAAATTTTAAGAAATATTTATATAATTAATATATTATTTCTTAAATTAAGATAATAAATAATGTTTAATTATATTAATTGTTCATAAAAAAAAATAATAACTAATGGTCACGACCTCTATGTCTCCCTTGAACATGACATCGGTCTCCTTCAGTCCCATAAGGTGGAGGCCGACGGTTACGTGGTGGAGCACGTCTTGGCTGAACTATAGTAGGTTGCACTTCTGGAGGCTCTTCTTCTGCAGCAGCAGCATCCTGCTCTTGTGCATCAATCTGATATGGAATAAGAGAATGTGTAAAAATAGGTCTTGATGTAGGAAACTGAAAAAAAAAAAAAGCTGGTGCAATCATATCAGTTGGAGTGAAGAACCTACTAGAATATTCTGTTTGCTTTGTAGGAGTTCCACCCCACTGTGCTCCTGTCCAATGCGTGAATACAGAAGATGGTGCTGGTACATATGGATTCGGTAGAAACAGTTTAGTTGCAAAAGGGTCATACGGAGGCTACATATGTGAACTAAACTGTAAGAATTGAGTGGAGAATTGTCCGTACAAATCATCCATAGCAGCAAGTGGCTGAGCCCCTGATGAACTATCAAACTCAAATCTAGTTGATGTGCTGGGCTAGAACCTATCATCATCAACTGTGGCATCCTGCTAACCAAATTGATGGAATTCTACTAGTCACAATACATCAGAGAAATCAGATATACTCATTGAGTGCCTTTGGTTGGCACTGTGACTAGAATACCATCGAGCTCGTCATCCTCTGGGACCTACATCTGGCTGATGATGTTCTGGAACTTCCTCTAGCTCTGGAGGTTGGCCCGTGACAATACGTTCCTCCTCAGCCAATGCATCAAACAAGGTTTGATTGATTTCATGAATTGTCTGAACATCATTTGTTATACGGATTCTCTTCACAGCATCTTTCTGCAAGTAATACATTATTAATTAGATACAACATGGAAAAATTGAAATAATGCGAGTTTTATATTACTGGAACAACAACTAATCGTTGTGGCAAATAAACCACCATTGTGAGATAAATATCTGATGGTGACCCTTCTATACCATTCCATATACTGAGAATGGTACTGTGGGCGTGTCTCTTGTGGCACATCTACACGGATTTGCTGACGTCTATCATTCCATATTGCAATCCATTGTTGATGATGCATACGCCAATCACCAACTCCAGAACGTAAGTCAATGTTCTCAAGCCCTCTAGGTTGACGAGGCTGCCTCAGAATATGTTGCCTCTATCCAAACTGTCTCAAAACTCTATCGGGCTGGTGCCATTGGACAATATGAAAGCATATAAGTGGGACAACTGCTTGCCATATATCTTGCCCATTACAGCAATAATCAGGGAGTGCTTCCATTATCTCATGGTCATAGGGCTGCCATACCATCTACATTATAAAAATTTCAACATTCATTAGAATAATACATGATAAAAAATAACATATCAATAATTATGTCATTTGTGTAATCCTAGTTACATAGCTGCTGATCATGCATGACATCAAATTTATACCGAATAGCTAGCAAGACGTGGGTAACGAGCTCAGCAACTCATCTGGAGGCGCTCCATATGTATTTAAAATAAATGTAATTAATCATGAATATTAAATAAATTAATATAATACAAATATTATAATTCATACTCACCGTTGCCCCAGAGGGGCATCAGCAGCTGGCGTCCTCTGATGTAGGATGGGAGAAATTATGGAAAGTCTATCCCACGCCCAAATTTGTAATAGGAATACTGGTCCTGCAATTTCAGTTGCGTCTCGATGAGCTGCCAAACATAGCTCACTATACAAATATGCAAGACATGCAGCTCCCCAGCTGTATTGACTAGTACGGTCGAAGTCCTCTAAGATAGGCAACCACATCAAATGGACTCAATTGTCATCATTAGTAATGAATAAAACTCCACCAATAAGATGGAGTATATATGCACGCACATACGTACCCATCTGAAACTCAGTCGAGTCATCTAGAAGAGTGCCAAATCTTGTATTTAGCCAAGTAAATGACACTTTGTTGCCTCTAATTTGCGAGCCCTATGGGACCTGACCAAGAAGTCTCATGCATAGGTCACATCCATTAATATGTGTAGTACCCATCACTGCATGACCATCTATAGGTAGACCTGTCTGTATGCATACATCCTGTAAGGTGATGGTCATCTCTCTATACGAAAAATGGAACATATGTGTCTCTGGTCTCCATCTCTCTATAAGCGCAATAATCATATGGTAGTCTAATTGGAAAAAGTCCAATCTAGAGACACCGTAAAATCTAGTGCGGCGTAATCGGGGAAGTACGCAGTCATCAATCACAAAATCACGTAATATTGACGCATTATGCCTACATCTCAATGGCATGCTGGCTCTCTCATCCTCCCATACATCTCTCGATCAATGATCATCCTGCATGTCCAACAATATAGGATCGTATGGTCCAAGATATATATGATCTGCAGCATGTCCACCCTCCATACCTGAATAGACACAAGTAATCAAATTTATCACATATGAAATAAGGATAGTGCATTATGAAAGCATGTAAAATGTAAAAATTTATCACAAATTCATAATCAAATTAAATTACACAACTTCATATTAAAATAACACAACAATAACAGTCTTACATCTACTTCTATTTGTGAAATTACAAATTCAATAACTAGAGAAATTACATAAGTTCACATTTAAATTTATATAATATTATTAGTGACATATGTTTCTTTGGCATTCATACAATAACATTCTTGTGTTATTTATTTGACTTATCATACATCTGTGTCTTCATCTAAAAGTTCAATATCAGATGAACACTTTATCGATGCTGCAAGTGCTCTAAAAATACGTGCTTCATTGATGTCTCCATTTTTAAGTAATTCCCTAGCATGATGGTTAAAGTTAAATCTATTTATTTTTATCATAATGCGATTATTTTCTTCCCTTATGCGAAATAATGCATGACGAATTTCATCGATAGTTGCTATTGACATATGGATTGCCTTAGCAGTGGGTAATGGGATACAGAAAGCATTTGCTTCTTCCCGAAGTATTAATGATTGGCGAGTGCGATAAGACCATTCATCATGCATCGTTGCAATAACATGCTCACTATACTGTTGATTGGGGTCAATAGGATAATGAAAATTATCATCAAGGGACCAATGTCGGCCATATGACCTGAATATGTCACCAGGAGTGTAAAATGATATTGTCACCTGAAATAGATTATATGACATATAATTAAATAATAATGCATAATTATATATCGCTTGTATATAAGGCATTAAATTTAAAATAAGTTTATAAATATAATAATACATTTTATTACAATAACTAGTCTGAAATCACACAATAAGCATTTCATTGATTTTTCCTACTATTTGCGGCGGGACATGTCTTAATGTTATGGCTAGGTTGATCACAAAATCTATATAAATAACAAGATTTTTCGTTAATTTGCCAATCCATCTTTCCTTTTATCCTCGTTGACTTTGGTCTACCACTGCCACATAACCATTCCGAATTAGGTTTAACACACAAGTTTTGACAATCAGGCCAATAAGCTGGATGACCTAGGGGATGAAAGTTGGATTCCCAGCAACTTAAGGAACGTTCCAACTTGTAAAATGGGGAAATGAATTGGTTGAAGTCCATGCCATTCTTCAAACAACATGCAATAGTACGCGAGCAAAGAATCTTATATTGCTGAAATTTACCGCATGTGCATTCAAGTTTTGCCAGTTCCACCACTTGAGCATTGCCTCCTTTAATCTTTCCTCTTCGATTCTGGCGACCTGTGGTCACTTCACATAGGCCTGTTCGTCTATTGAAGTGTTGTACTGTATGACCACTTGCCCGTATGGTCCATCTAGCCAATTTCTCCCTACAAAAAAGGGTGTATGTATGACCTTCTTGTATTTTCTTCTTGTACTCTCGGCTCCAGTGATCAAATGCATTAACAAGTTTATTAAAAATTTTGTTAACCATGGCGATTATCGGCAATCCTCGTTCATCTTTCAAAAAACTATTAACAGATTTAGCAATATTGGACATCATGCTGCCATATCTAAAGCCGCCATCATAAGAAAGGGTCCACTGCTCTTTTGGGATTTTCAATAACCATTTTGATGATTCCTTATCCAATGTTGTGATCTTCTTTCGTATTATGGCGAATTTCCTCTTTTGTATCTCGTAAGCTTATGAAAAAAAATTATTTTAATGAATATAATTGACATACAATTAAAAAATAGTTAATGAATGAGAGAATGTGACATACCAGCATCTTGTATCATTTTTTCATTTTTGGATTTTTGAAAGTTGTGTTGTAGTTACTGACCACATGGCGTATGTAATAACGATGTGGACACATTTTCCACAAATCATTTTTCATTGCATTGATTATCCCTTTATGATGATCAGATATCACACACAACTCTTTACTATCGGTGACATAAGCCCAGATACACATCATGAACCAATTCCAGTTATAGTTATTCTCTGATTGAACAACAGCAAATGCTACAGGAAGAATATGATTATTTTCTTCTAATACCGATGCACATAACAAGACAGCTTTGTACTTTCCATAGAGAAAAGTACCATCAACTATAAGAGCAGGCCTATAATGTTTCATTCCTTCGACACATGGTTTAAAGCACCAAAATATGCATTCAAATATGCCACTTGATGGTTCAACATGAAGAACATATTTTGAACCAGGATTGGATGCTTGTGCCTGCTCCATCCACCGTGAAGATGAGTAAATGACTCATCCCAATCTCCAAATAATTTTTCAATTACAAGCTGCTTGCCTAACCATGTCTTCCTATAGCTTGGTTCATGACCTAATAGATCTTGTAAATGCACCTATAAAACTTTGATCTTTATTGATGGCTGCTCTTTAACTAGGATTTCCACATGATTAGCAATTAGCTCTGCAGTTAAATGTTTGTGATCTTGTGTGACACTTGGGTTGAGATAGGTATGTGGTGTATCATATTGTGTTATCTTCCACTAACTGTCATCCTGCAACTGCCTAGCACGCACTTGCCAATTGCAACCACTTGATTTTTTCTTGCAATACCAAACAAAAGTATCAATCCTCAATTCTTTTACACTAAAGTCATAATTATTTTGGATTGCATGCTATTGGATTGTAAGCCTACATTCATCTCTGCTGCTAAATAGCATTCCCTTATATAAGCCATCTTCAGTATCTACCAGAATTTCATTTGTATCTACTTGCACTCGCATTGCTATGAAATCTACACTCTCATTAGGATTGTACTGAAAACATGCAGATGATACATTGATTAGTGCATGATGACTTACGCTGGGTGTCTCCCCCTCACAACTATAGTGATCAGAGTCAGAATCGACTGAATCATCTAACATATTTTCATCACTTTCATCAAACCGGGATGGTGCATCTTCACTGTTATCTTCATCAACAGCATCTCCTTCCTCAAAATCATATTGAACAATAGCCCTTATACCCTCAGCAGACTCACACATATCTTCATTTTGTTCATCCCCATCCCTATCAGGGGAACTATCCACGTTTTCTTCATTCATGTCATCAGTTGATCGCCTTGTAGCAATCTCAAAATACACCTCAAAAAAATTGAAATACCCTTTCAAAGATTCTATTTGTTCGAACATTCGTTCTACACCATTGTCATCACATATGTTCACTACTTGGAACATAAACCCATATGGTCCTCTTACAGGATTTCTAAATAGTATTAATTTAACAAAGCAATTTTCAGAATCAATTGCTGTGGCAATGTAAATTACCCGAAGCAACTCAACCATTTTTGTAATAGGAGGAATTTAGAGCACATTGGATTGCCCATTTCTATAATCAACCCCATAGTTCATATTTTGTATCACTTCGCCAGACCAATAAAAGCAAATTGATGTCGACCCAGCCATAACTATACACATTATATATAATTTAATTGAAAAATATTAATCAATATTATTAGTTATAATAATACATTTTAATAAAATTAATAAAATTTATTTAAATAACACAATTATTTATAAAGTTATTGTGTATCAGTTCACTTATTAGGATTTACAATTTGTAATATAGGGGTTAGACTTTAGCAATAAAGTTTAGAGTTTATTATTATTATTATTATTATTATTATTATTATTATTATTTTCTTATTATATTTTTTTATTATGATAATTAGTTTATATCCACACCATATCTCCATTTTTTCCATATTAATAAAATAATTAATAACCCTAAAATTATACAAAATAGATATTATTGCCATAACCAAAATTTTTATTTTATTATATTTTTCCAATATTTTTGTTTCTAACAATGTAAAAATTAGTTAAACAAATTTTTTAAATTAATTCTATTAAATTACACAAACTAGATATTATTGCCATGAAAAAATTTTTATTTTTTTATTTCCTAACAATGTAAAAATTAGTTAAAAAAATTTTTAAAATTAATTCTATAAAATTACACAAAGTAAATATTATTGCCATAAACAAACTTTTTATTTTATTATATTTATCCAATATTTTTTTTTATTTCCTAACAATGTAAAAATTAGTTAAATAAATTTTTAAAATTAATTCTATCAAATTATACAAAATAGATATTATTACCATAACCAAAATTTTTATTTTATTATATTTTCCAATATTTTTGTTTCTAACAACGTAAAAATTAGTTAAACAAAATTTTAAAATTAATTCTATCAAATTACATAAATTAGGTATTATTGCAATAACTATTTTTTTTATTATATTGTTCCAATAATTTTTTTTATTTCCTAGTAATGTAAAAATTAGGTAAACAAATTTTTAAAATTAATTATATCAAATTACACAAAATATATATTATTGTCATAACCAAATTTTTTACTTTATTATATTTTTTCAATATTTTTTTATTTCCTAACAATATACAAATTAGTTAAACAAATTTTTAAAATTAATTATGTATTTTTATTTCTAACAACGTAAAAATTAGTTAAACAAATTTTTTAAATTAATTCTATCAAATTACACAAAATAAATATTATGACCATAACCAAAATTTTTATTTTATTATATTTTTTCAATATTTTTTTTCTAACAACGTAAAAATTAGTTAAACAAAATTTTAAAATTAATTCTATCAAATTACACAAACTAAGTATTATTGCAATAACCAATATTTTTTTATTATATTGTTCCAATAATTTTTTTTTATTTTCTAACAATGTAAAAATTAGGTAAACAAATTTTTAAAATTAATTGTATCAAATTACACAAAATAGATATTATTGCCATAATTAAATTTTTTATTTTATTATATTTTTTCAATATTTTTTTATTCCCTAACAATATAAAAATTAGTTAAACAAATTTTTTAAATTAATTATATATTTTATTTCTAACAACGTAAAAATTAGTTAAACAAATTTTTTAAATTAATTATATCAAATTGCACAAAATAGATATTATGGCCATAACCAAAATTTTTATTTTATTATATTTTTTCAATATTTTTTTTCTAACAATGCAAAAATTAGTTAAACAAAATTTTAAAATTAATTCTATCAAATTACAAAAATTAGGTATTATTGCAATAACCTTTTTTTTTTATTTTATTGTTCCAATATTTTTTATATTTCCTAATAATGTAAAAATTAGTTAAACAAAATTTTAAAATTAATTCTATCAAATTACACAAACTAGGTATTATTGCAATAACCAATTTTTTTTTATTATATTGTTCCAATATTTTTTTATATTTCCTAGTAATGTAAAAATTAGTTAAACAAAATTTTAAAATTAATTCTATCAAATTACACAAACTAGATATTATTGCCATAACCAAATTTTTTATTTTATTATATTTTTTCAATTTTTTTTTTATTTCCTAACAATGTAAAAATTAGTTAAAAAAATTTAAAATTAATTCTATCAAATTACACAAAATAGATATTATTGCCATAACCAAAATTTTATTTTATTTTATTGTTCCAATATTTTATTTTATTTCCTAACAATGTAAATTAGGTAAACAAATTTTTATAATTAATTCTATCTATTTTAACAAACTATATATTATTGCCATAACCAAATTTTTCATTTTATTATATTTTTTCAATATTTTTTTAATTTCATAACAATGTAAAAATTAGTTAAACAAATTTTTAAAATTAATTCTATCAAAATACACAAACTAGATATTATTACTATAACCAAATTTTTATTTTAATATATTTTTTCCTAACAACGTAAAAATTACTTAAACTAAATATTATTAATTTAACCAAAATTTTATTTTATTATATTGTTCCAATTTTTTTTCCAAACAATATAAAAATTAGTTAAACAAATTTTTAAAATTAATTCTATCAAATTACATATTCAAACACAAACTAAATATTATTAAACTTAATATATCCACAAACATAATAATGTACAACTATTATTAATAACAAAATCATTTAATATAGTATCTGAAATTTTACAAAACAAACGAATTAAATAAGTATAAAAAATTAAATTTATTCCACTAATTTAACTAAACAAATTAAAATTAAATAACTTACCTCTTAAGAAGCAAATTTGTTTAAAATTATCTTCTAATAATCTTATTTTAACCTGAAAATAACAAATTATCAATAAATATTATAATTATTTATCATAATATATAAATATTTATCATAATTAATTATAACTATATTTTTAAAAAAATTATTACCTTAAAACAGGAAGATCATATCACAAGTAATTTAAAAAAAAAACTTCAGCAAAATAAAAAAAGTTAGCAGAGTTTTAGTTGAAGAAGGAAGGAAAAAACTTCAGAAAAATAAACAAAAAATTAGCTGAGATTGCTTCGGGAAGGGTTGGGGGTAGTGGCTTTTAAATTACCCAGCCACTATCCCCAGCTGTTAGATTTTATGGCATCCAACGGCTGGGAAGAAAAGTAAAAAAAAGGGGCAGTTGAGCAGAAAATCAGAACTTTAAGTTTCGATATTCTGCTGCAAACATGATCCGTGCATGCCAAGTGGGCAAAGAAATTGGATGTTTAACATCTGGTTTCTCGCCACGTGTGCAGAAAACCGGATGTCAAACATTCGGTTTTCTACACATCTGCAGGCACAGGTCTGATGGTACCTGTGCGCACAAAACCGGAAGTTTGACTTCTGGTTTTGTGGTCCCCACCCCCAGCAAATTTAAAAAAGTAGCATATATAGGTAAATAAATTTAAAACTGGCATATATGGGTAAATAAAATTTTTAAGTGGCATATTTTTGTTATATTCCCTATGAATTAAGTTTGAACAACATTGTTGCATATATATGTCCATGAATAAGAAATTCACATAGAAAATAAGAAAACATAAAATCAATATACAGAAATGTTAAACCAAGTTGCTATCAATGAAGGTTAAAAGGCAACAATATTTTCTTCTTCTCCTTCTTCTTCTTCTTTTTTAATTAGACCACTTGAGTAGCACCAGTTGATCTCCTATAATGCACAGTATCACCAGCCTCCAAACCATGCTTGGTTGAGTCATATTTTTCACCATCACCCCATAATGCATAAGCCTCTTCACCGTGGACAGCATCATCCCCAATCAATAGCTGCTCCTCTGGCATACGCAATGGGATTACAAAATTTATCACCACACAAATGATTGAGGTGATAACTAGGTTCCATCCGATGATAAATGCGCCACCAACTAGTTGTTTGAGGATTTGAACTCCACCAGATCCTCCATAAATGCCTCCTTTAGATTTTGTGACTGGTAAAAAAAGAGCACATAGTTGTGGTTCGGCAAAAAGGCCAGTTAAAACACCACCTAAAAGTCCAGCTACTGCATGAGTATGGAAGACTCCAAGGGTGTCATCCACTTTTTGGAGGAGGGTCCATCTCTTGTGTACAATCATCATGGTAAACCATGGAATACTACCTGATAGTATTCCCATCATTATAGCTGCCCATCCTTGAACAAGACCTTATAATTCATATGTTCAATTAATTAAAATTCAATAGAACACATAAATAAATGGATTTTTTTTTTTTTTTTTTTTTGGGACAACATCACAAAGACAAAGAAACTCTCAAAACAGCATTAAGATTTTCTGCAATCAACAACAATTTCCAATATAAGGTGAAGAAATCATACCAAAGAAGATATTTTGTGACTTGCTTGGATGACAAATGCATATGGCTAATAAAAGCATCAAAAAAAAGCAACACAAGTATGTTCATAATTAACCCCTCCCCATTTACAACTATTTATTAAATAAATTTTCATTACCAATTTTTTTTTTTTTTTTTAGCATTGGGAAGGGGGAATCGATCTTGAGTCTATTGGTCAGAGAATATTTATTTATCGTTAGACTATGTCTTGGTGTGCTTCATTATCAAATCTTAAGTTGAGCAAATGAATTAAGTTTAATAAATAAATTAAAAGCAATGTATGTAATAATTTCATTAATTAGTAGGTCTAATAGTGAATTATATGCTATTGATTACTATTTCAATCCTTAATATGTGACGTTTTTAGGAGAAATTTTTTTTTGAAATTATCTGTCATTTTAGAAAACCAATAAGATGTATACCGAGACATAGTCTAATAGTAAGTGTATATTTTCCTGTGCGATAGACCCATGATCAATTCCTCCTTTTCCAATTCTCAAAAAAAAAAGAAAAGAAAAGAAAAAGAAAACCAATGAGATTTTATTTTCTTTTAAATTTTATCTCTATTTCTTCAATTCCATTAATAATACACTGTACATATTAAGAGCTTTGCAGTAATTATAACAAATTCTCAATGAAAATAAAATAATTATATTTAGTTAGACCATGGAAGTATAATAAAAGGTAATAGATTATATTTGTACACCGACTTTACATAAATTTTATTTACTTAATCTTAAAATGCAACATAAATATATATAAATAATCACAGATGCAACAAAAATTTTTCATTATAATCTCTCTCTCTCTATGTATATGTATATTGTTTCAAAAAATAATTAATAAATATGATGAAATAATATATGAAAACATAAAAATGGATGAAATTTTGAAAAATAAAATAAAAATCAAATTGGTCAAAATCAATTAATAATAAGAATAAATTATATGTCGTTGACGGATGGTCAAGAATTCTTTTTAAGAAAAATTATATTATAGTTTTTACTATTTTATATAATTAAGAGCAATGTGAAGTAGTCATATTTATCTATAATTTCATTAAGGTTATTAATTTTTTTATCCTTTTTAAAAATATTTGACTTATGTTGGAAATATAAATTTTTCCCATCCTTTATATGGGAATTTCCTATGTACATGCTTAACTACTTAATTTTGTTAGATGTAAATTGATATGCCTAGTAATAAAATAAATTATTTTAAGAATTGAACTTAAAATTTAAATTTTACCGATAAAATTAATATTAATTTTTTTATGTAATATTCAATATTCATTCACTAGCACCATACGCCATAATCTTATATTTTTTGGTTATTTTCTACTGTAAGATTATGCCAACCAAACACTTTCTAGCATAACTCATTTGAATTATGAGATATTAATTAAATTATTTTTTCATTAATGAAATTCCTTGTAGTATAGATTTTATTGTAAAATTATTTTCATATATATTTATAATTATTCATATAATTTTTATGATAAAAAAACATTTTGATGTGTTAGAATATTAATCTTCATTTGGGTAATAATACCTGCACCCGGAGTGATACAAACAAGGCCGGTCATCATGCCCTGAACAGCGCCGATGACAGAAGGTTTCTTAAAGAAAATGACGTCAAGCCAAGTCCAAACAAGAAGACTTGTAGCTGCGCAAATGTTGGTGTTGAGGACGGCCATCGATGAGTCAATGTTAGCACTATACGGATCTCCACCGTTGAACCCAGCCCATCCCATCCACAACAATCCTGCCCCTGCTAGCATCAGCAATACATTATTTGGTGGAAATCTCTCCCTGTCTTTTGTTGATCGTGGGCCCACCTGTATCATATTAATATATTCTTTTTCGTTCACATCCCCATCCCATGGAATTTTAATAATAAATATATAATAGCAACTTCTAATTATAAGAAATTAATGAATCTTTATATTATTATTTCTAGGTCAAACAACTTAAACTAATTAATAAATATATTTAATATCAATAAATTTTTAGTTCAGTAATATTAAATTTATCTCTGAATTAAATTTAAAAATTTTTAATTCAAATTTTAATGAGAATTAAATTTATAAATATTTAAGTACTGCAATTTTTACTACTGCCAAATGTTAAATATTTTAAATACAAAAATTATCCAAAGTAAAAAATTATTCAAATTCAGTATTGCAAATTAAATATCCTTAAAAAAATTCACTATAACAAATGCAAGCTGTAAGTCTAATCAAAAGTATAATTTTCCTATGGTTAATTTTTTGTCATATTGTATTCTAAAAAAAAGTTTGAATGTTTAATAAAATCATAATGTATACATGTCATGACATATAGTATAATATACTTATATTTATTTCTATTTCAAATACTTGCGGCATGTCTAGCTAATACATTATAATATAATATAATTAAATATATTTTTAATTCATTAAATTTAAAATGTATTTAATTGCAATATGTCAAATTCATTTTTCATTTTATAAAAATCATTCATCACTTTCTTTTTTATATCATACCCGAAACACTACGTACCATTCCAGATCCAGCCTTAAAGTCAAAGGTGAAGAAGTATAAAAAAGAAACTTAGGAAGAAGACGAATTAAGAAATAATTAATTAGGCAAATTAAAAGAATGGTTTCATGTTGACGTGCACTGTACATAAATTTCTCGGTTATAGCAATCCAAACAGTTTCTTATTTTCCAAGTTAAGAGCCAAGAAGACTTTGTACATAGGACATGGACATCAACATGTTCTGAGGCCAGTTCATACCATCTTGACTTTTTACATGAAGGTGTTGGGTAAGAAGAGAGAAAGTAGTATTTTATAAATATAGATATTTTGAGGATGTTTGATTTGCATTTTAAAACAAATAAATTTGGAAAGTAGATTGTTTAACCTTTTCTGCCGAGTAGTAAATAATTTGAACAGTTAAATTAGACCTTCTGAATTAAGCTTAAATCTAATTTACTAAAATATCATTAATTAAAGATTGAAGAAAAATATAATTGCATATATAAATTAATTATAAGGATATTATGATTTTTAACGGCGGATATCTCTTAAGGAAAAAAAATAAATGTCAAAAAAAATCTACTTAAAGTACTCTTTTTTAGAAAATACATCGTGATAAATTTAACATATCTAAAACGTTAATTAATGGGACAAATAGAAAATTACTACTCATATCTTTTTTTTTATTTTTTTCTTTGGTAGAGAAGGAGAAATAAAACCAGAATTTATTGCTCAAATTATATATGCACTTATTATTAAGCTATCTTGAATATATTTTTATCTAATTTATATTCTAACTAATACATAAAAAGATATTTAATTAACATGTCTCATATGTCTACTTTTTATATTGAAAAAACATCAATATTTTTTTCCATATTTTGTTATTACATTAAATGAATGTATATTCTCAATGACTTATTATGTGGCAATTACAAATTAATTGAAAACTCATTCTGCAAAAAAAAAAAAAAAAAAAAAAACCCATTGTTGGATCAATTGGCAGAAATGAAATAAAGCTAACTATGCATGAGTAATTTATGAGCAAAATATAAATTGGAAATTCAAGGAAAAACTATTGTACAAGCTATAGGAAGAAATTACTGACCCAAAAAGCAGCAGTGAAGCCAGCAATCCCAGAAGAGAGATGAATAACATAACCACCAGAATAGTCAATAACACCCCAGTGAAACAAGAAGCCTCCACCCCACAAGCTAAAAGCACCTACTGTGTAAGAGAAAGTGAGCCAAAGAGGCACAAAAGCCATCCAAGCCCTTATATTCATCCTTCCAAGAACAGATCCCGCCAGCAAAATTAGTGTTATGGCAGCAAAAACACACTGAAACCAAACCATTGAAGCCATGGGATAATAAGGTGTAGCCATGGCTGTCTCTACTTTTCCATTATGGTAGTACTGGGTGCTCTCTGGAAGTGCAGCCTGTTTGATCAGAAACTTCTGGCCTAAGGCAGGTCCGGCTTTTCCCCAGAAAGGAAAGAGCTTGTCGCCAAAGGACATCTTATAGGCCCAAACTACCCAGCAGATCACCACCGCAGCGAAGGCGTACAAGGCCATGAAAGCTGAATTCACTGCCCATTTCTTTTTCACAATGCTTCCATAGAGGATTACAAGCCCTGGCACGCTTTGGAGACCAACCAGTGTGGCAGAGATCATTTGCCATGCGTTATCACCTTTGTTTAACCAGTCGGGAACTGCGGCTGATGTGCCTGCTTGATATGCCACTGGCACAGGGTTTGGGGGAGGAGCACCAGCCATGCCTTAATTTCTTTCTTTCTGTTGAATCAGTCAGGCAGGGCCTAGAATGCCAACCCGGCTATAATAAGACGCATGGGTTGCAATTGAATTAGCTACTTTCCATATATTATGTGTAACGAAAGCATATAATTAATTGGAGGGGTGTTTTTTCCTTTTATATACGGTCGCCGAATGATTTCCAATATTAGCAATCAACTTAATTTTGCCTATACAAAAGAGGTGTGTAATCATTTGAAGTTTTTTTTTTTAATATATATCTTAAAAGTCTCTATTAAGTCAAAAACTTTAAAGTAATATGTTAAAATTTTTTAATGTAAAATTTATTTATACTAAATATAATAAGTGATTAAATTTTTAAATAATTTTATATTTTAAAAATTATCTCTAATATTATTCATCACTTAAAATTCAGTTCTCAAATTTTTAATACTTAATTTTTAATTTACCAAACACAAACATATATATACGCGCAAAAAATCAATATCAGTCCTTATTTTATCATTGAGAAAAAAAATACTGCGTATTATATTTATTGAAAGTTTTTACAATTATTGATTTAAATAAAGATATGAAATAAAAATATATTCAGAGTGTAGATAATAATTGAGTAAGAATAATACCTTTCAAAAAAATAACTCACTATTTGTATGCCACTTTCTTTTTTTATATACATAAAAAATGGAATGTCAAACTTATTTTGTTAATTTCTTGGATTTATTTTATGAGTGAGTCTTGATTTGATGGCATTGAAGTTATCTCCAAAACTGAAAAGGTTTTGAATTTAAAATTTAATTAGTGTCAAATTTTCAAAAAAATAAAAAATTAGACAATAGTATATAAAGGACATGCTAGCATTAAAAGGTTTGGATCTCTTTTAACAGATTTTATATATATATATATATATATATATATATATATATATATATATATATATATATATATATATATATATATATATATATATATATATATATAGCTAGGAAACAATATATTGTAATTCTTATTATTATAAATGAACCTAAAATGTGAAAATTATTTATAAATGATTAAATTAAATTAAATTATATTGAATTTCAACAATTAAATTCATTATGATGAAATGAAAATCTTTTTCATATTATAAATATTGTATTTTACAATTTTTAGTTCACCTCATATGATAAGAAAGTCAATAGAAAAAACAGAGGTACATTCTTGGTACAGGCGTACAGCTATTGCATTAAATTAAAAATAAATGAATAAAAAAAGAAAAAGAAGTATTCGTTACTAAGAGTATGTAAGGGTTTAATTTTTCATCACAATAAGATATTTTATTACTTTGATTTTTTTTTTTTTTTTTGGAAATAGAGCACAATTTGAATATTTAAATTATTGAAAATTCTTTATTTCAGTAATTTTTTTTATTTGAGCATGATTTAGAATTAATGAGTTATTAAAATCAACATCTACATATTTTTTAATCAAATATATTGGATTTGTAATTGAATTACGATTTTGATATATTTAATTTAATAAAATTAAAATTGATGTCAAGTGTTTGTCTTATGACCAACCATTTTTCACTGCTAACATTTAGCAGGGTTCAAGCAATAGATAATGAGTTCTGTCGTTTTGCCCAACTTGACATTAAAAAATAATAACAATAATTAAAAAATAAGTTTTGGAAAAAAAAATTTATTTACATCAAATATATGGACTTATTTTATGCATCAAATTAATAAATAATAAAATATTTACTTTAGTTAATATAATTTTTTCTAACAAAAAGATATAAATATTTTTTTATTTTTTATTTTTATTTTATTGAACCGGTATATAAATAATGCAATGTAAGTAAGAAATATAGTGTAAAAGAAGGAGGAGAAGACTTGGAATAGAACCAACATCGCATGAATCTTTCTCTGCATTAGAATCTCATATCACCAGCCTCTTGCTAAGAGTTTAATATTCTTCTCACAAAAAATTAAAAGAGTTGAATATTCACCCACATCATAAACATTAAATATAATAATAATAATAATGACAATAAAAGTCTTCCAGGAACCCTTCATTTTTCAGAATAGACTGGGCATGCATTTGTCGCCTACCGACATTGCATGACATGTGCACGCGTATATGTGTGTTTATATATATATATATATATATATAATAGAAGAAAGGAAAAGTAAATTTATTAATGTGCCTTTTATTGTACTCTCATTAATTATATATTTAATTTAATAGTAATATGATTATTAATTATTATTTATTAAAATTATTTTATTTTTAAAATTAAAATACATTTAATATATAATAGAACTTTATATAATAAATTGTAAATCTAATTTTATTTTATCTGGGTAAATAAATTATACCATTATAAATTTAATTCTATTTTTTTAAGGAATCTAATTTTATTTTTTAAGATTAATTATTTATTTATATTGTTCGAATTTTATTTATATTATTCAAATACTCAAATTTTAATTTTATATTATTCAAATACTCAAATTTTATTCATTGTCATAAAAAAAAAAAAGAAAAAAATAAATATAAAAAAGCAAAAATACTTATTGGATCGAACTAGTTCATATCAAAAAGGCTGTATAGATGATCAAGTAACCATTCACATTAGTGTCAATCTAGTTTTTCATGAAATGACTAAATATTAGAAAATAGATTGCCATATTGTTATAAACAAATTTAAAGAAAATTTCATCAAACCTACGTAAACAAGGTCTTAAATTTCCATTTCTATCTCTATATCAAGGTTATAAAATTATGGAAATATTCATGGATATTTCAATATCAATGTCAACATCGATATCTTTTTTAAAAAACTAAGGAAATACATATTAAATGTTAGAAATTTTGTATAGACTTTTAAGAAAACTATAAAAAACTACAAGAAATAATAAAAAATTATGATATAGCAAAAATACCATCAACAAATGTGGCATGTATTATAAAGTAATATAAAGTTGATAACCGAGAATAAAAACTTAACTAAAAATATATAATAGATAAAAGAATAGTTTGTTGGACAAAATTCACAAGTACACAGATGTCAACAAATAGTATAATGATCTCTAGACTTGAAAATGCAACTAATTAATGAGTAATGACTTTTATATTTTCATGTACCATATGGAAAATATACGAGAATTGCAAGTCTTTCCAAGTCAATATTTCTCTTAATTTGCAAGTCATTTTAACTTTAATTGCTATCTAACATTGTATATATTACTATCATAATCATTGATTTTTCTTCTTCCAATTAAGAATATTACTATCACAATCATTAATTTTTCTTCTTCCAATTAAGAATAAGTAATAAATTGAATCTTAAATTTTTTTTTTCATATTAATAAATGAAATTGTACTTTTCTATACATCTCTATTGCTACTACAATGAAGACTTCATACATATTCACAATTTGAAAAATGCAAAGCGACTAATTAATAAGTAATGATTTTTATGTTTTTCAAGTACCATATGAAAAATATATGAGAATAAATTGCAAGTATTTCCAAGTCAATATTTCTCTTAATTTGCAAGTCTTTTTAACTTTAATTGTAGTATAATATTGCATATATTACTATCACAATCATTGATTTTTCTTATTCCAATAAAGAATATTACTTCTTCCAATTAAGAATATTATTATCACAATCATTGATTTTTCTTTTTCCAATTAAAAATAAGTAATAAATTGAATTTTAAAAGTTTTTTCTTTATATCAATAGATAAAATTATATTTTTCAATGCATCCCTATTGCTACTCTAATGAAAACTTCTTACATATTCATGATTTGATAAATGGTCCCAAAATAATGAAAGTTACTAATTTGAACCTGAAAATTATAGTGTAAATTAGTGGATATTGATGACTCTAAAATCTTTGAGTTAGGACAAGATTTGGGCAATGTTAATGATATTCCTCTTTTATTTCACTATATATATATATATATATATATATATATATATATATATATATATATATATATATATATGGAGTAAGCATATTTACTAACTAATATATTCTTATTGATTTTTGACTAATTGTTTTTTATAAATAGAGAATAGTTTAGTAATTTAATAATTAATAAGTTAATTAATTTATATAAATAATAGGCTATTTTTTAGGAAAAATAATCATTATTCAATTAGGAAAGTAAATATATAAGTAATATGTTATATTTTAGGATTAGTAATCATTATTTGATTAGGAAAATAAATATATAATTAATATATTATATTAAACTATTAATATTAATAATTATGTTATATAATTAGTGGTTATTAAAAAAAAAAAAAAAACCTCACAATTTAACCATTATACTTAAAAAGCACGTTGAAAGTTGTGTTTATTTTTTTAATTTTCAAAAAAATATGTATATTATTGGTTTATCTTTAGTATATCAAATGAATATTAAAAACATATTCTTCTTATAGAAAAATATGGCATTATATATATATATATATATATATATATATATATATATATATATATATATATATATATATATATATATATATATAACTAGGAAACAACATATTGTAATTCTTATTATTATAAATGAACCTAAAATGTAAAAAATTATTTATAAATGATTAAATTAAATTAAATTATATTGAATTTCAACAATTAAATTTTTAAATAATTTTATATTTTAAAAATTATCACTAATATTATTCATCACTTAAAATTCAGTTCTCAAATTTTTAACACTTAATTTTTAATTTATCAAACACAAACATATATATACACGCAAAAAATCAATATCAGTCTTTATTTTATCATTGAGAAAAAAAATACTGCGAATTATATTTATTGAAAGTTTTTACAATTATTGATTTAAATAAAGATATGAAATAAAAATCTATTCAGAGTGTAGATAATAATTGAGTAAGAATAATACCTTTCAAAAAAATAACTCACTATTTGTATGCCACTTTCTTTTTTTATATACATAAAAAATGGAATGTCAAATTTATTTTGTTAATTTCTTGGATTTATTTTATGAGTGAGTCTTGGTTTGATGGCATTAAAGTTATCTCTAAAACTGAAAAGGTTTTGAATTCAAAATTTAATTAGAGTCAAATTTTCAAAAAAATAAAAAAAAAAATTAGACAATAGTATGTAAAGGACATGCTAGCATTAAAAGGTTTGGATCTCTTTTAACATATTATATATATATATATATATAGGAAACAACGTATTGTAATTCTTATTATTATAAATGAACTTAAAATGTAAAAAATTATTTATAAATGATTAAATTAAATTAAATTATATTGAATTTCAACAATTAAATTCATTATAATGAAATGAAAATCTTGTTCATTAAAAAATAATAACAATAATTAAAAAATAATAACAATAATCTCGTTTTGCCCAACTTGACATTTAAAAATAATAACAATAATTAAAAAATAAGTATTGGAAAAAAAAATTATTTACATCAAATATATGGATTTATTTTATACATCAAATTAATAAATAATAAAATATTTACTTTAGTCAATATAATTTTTTTTTAACAAAAAGATATAAATATTTTTTTTATTTTATTGAATCGGTATATAAATAATGCAATGTAAGTAAGAATTATAGTGTAAGAGAGGGAGGAGAGGACTTGGAATAGAACCTAAATCACATGAATCTTTCTCTGCATTAGAATCTCGTATCACTTGCTAAGAGTTTAATATTCTTCTCACAAAAAATTAAAAGAGTTGAATATTCTCCCACGTTATAAACATTAAATATTATAATAATAATAATAATAATAAAAGTCTTCCGGGAACCCTTCATTTTTCAGCACAGACTGGGATGCATTTGTTGCCTACCGACATTGTATGACATGTGTATGTATGCGTAGGTGTGTGTCTATATATATATATATATATATATATATATTCACAGAAAAGAAAAGCACATTTATTTATATACCTTTTATTATATTCTCATTAATTATATATTTAGTTTGAGAGTAATATGATCATTAATTATTATTTATTAAAATTATTTTATTTTTAAAATTAAAATACATTAGTATATAATAGAGCTTTATGTAATAAATTATAAATCTAATTTTATTTTATCTGAATAAATAAATTATACAATTATAAATCTAATTCTATTTTTTTAAGGAATCTAATTTTATTTTTTATGATTAATTGTTTATTTATATTGTTTGAATTTATTTATATTATTCAAATACTCAAATTTTATTCATTGTCATAAAAAAATAAATATAAAAAAACAAAAATGCTTATTAAATCAAATTGGTCTATATCGAAAAGACTGTATAGATAATCAAGTAGCCTTTCACATTAATGTCAATCCAGTTTTCATGAAATGATTAAGCATTAGGAAATAGATTGCCATATTATTATAAACAAATTTAAAGAAAATTTCATTAACCCTACATAAACAAGGTCTTAAATTTCCATTTCTATCTCCATATCGAGATTCTAAAATTATGAAAATGTTCATGGATATTTCGATATTAATCTATATCTATACTATATATAAATGTACGGTAGAGAAGAAGAAAAGCACATTTACTTATGTGCTCCTTATTATACTCTCTCTAATTGTATATTTAGTTTAAAGGTAATATGGTCATTGATTATTATTTATTAAAATTATTTTATTTTTAAAATTAAAATACATCTAATATATAATAGAACTTTATGTAATAAATTATAAATCTAATTTTATTTTATCTGGGTAAATAAATTATACCATTATAAATCTAATTCTATTTTTTTAAGGAATCTAATTTTATTTTTTAAAATTAATTAATTATTTATATTGTTCCAATTTTATTTATATTATTCAAATACTCAAATTTTATTCATTGTCATAAAAATAAAATAAAATAAAATAAATATAAAAAAGCAAAAATACTTATTGGATCAAACTAGTCCATATCAGAAAGACTGTATAGATGATCAAGTATCCCTTCACATTAGTGTCAATTTAGTTTTCCATAAAATGACTAAGTATTAGGAAATAGATTGTCATATTATTATAAACAAATTTAAAGAAAATTTCATCAAGCCTACATAAACAAGGTTTTAAATTTTCATTTCTATCTCCATATCAAGGTTATAAAATTATGGCAGTATTCATCGATATTTCGATATCAATATAAATATCAATATATTTTTTAAAAAACTAAAGAAATACATATTAAATGTTAGAAATTTTGTATAGACTTTTAAGAAAACTATAAAAAACTAAAAGAAATGATAAAAAATTATGATATAGCAAAAATACCATCAACAAATGTGGCATGTATTATAAAGTAATATAAAGCTAATAACCGAAAATAAAAACTTAACTAAAAATATATAATAGATAAAAAATGAGTTTGTTGCGCAAAATCCACAAGTACACGGATCTCAACAAATAGTATAATAATCTCTAGACTTGGAAATGCAACTAAGTAATGAGTAATGACTTTTATGTTTCTAAATACCGTATGGAAAATATATGAGCATATATTACAAATCTTTCCAAGTCAGCGCTTCTCTTAATTTGTAAGTCTTTTTAACTTTAATTGCTGTCTAACATTACATATATTATTATCACAATCATTGATTTTTCTTCTTCCAATTAAGAATAAGTAATAAATTGAATTTTAAAATTTTTTTCTTCATATCAATAAATGAAAAAATTGTATTTTTCTATGAATCTCCGTTGCTACTCCAATGAAAACTTCTTATATATTCACAATTTGATAAATGCAAAGTGATTAATTAATGGGTAATAACTTTTATGTTTTCAAGTACTATATGGAAAATATATGAGAATATATTGCAAGTCTTTCCCCAAGTCAATGCTTCTTTTAATTTACAAGTCTTTTTAACTTTAATTGTTGTCTAGCATTGCATATATTACTATCACAATCATTGATTTTTCTTCTTTCAATTAAGAATATTACTTCTTCCAATTAAAAATATTATTATCGCAATCATTGATTTTTCTTTTTCCAATTAAAAATAAGTAATAAATTGAATCTTGAAAGTTTTTTCTTCATATCAATAGATGAAATTGTATTTTTCAATGCATCCCCATTGCTACTCTAATGAAGACTTCTTGCATATTCACAATTTGATAAATGGTCCCAAAATAATGAAAGTTACTAATTTGAGCCTGAAAATTGTAGTGTAAATTAGTGGATATTTATGACTCTAAATTCTTTGAGTTAGGACAAGATTTGGGTAATGTTAATAATATTCCTCCTTTATTTCACTATATATATATATATATATGGAGTAAGCATATTTACTAACTAATATATTTTTATTGATTTTTGACTAATTGTTTTTTTATAAATAGAGAATAGTTTAGTAATTTAATAATTAATAAGTTAATTAGTTTATATGAATAATAGGCTATTTTTTAGGAAAAGTAATCATTATTCAATTAGGAAAGTAAATATATAAGTAATATGTTATATTTTAGGATTAGTAATCATTATTTGATTAGGAAAATAAATATATAATTAATATATTATATTAAACTATTAATATTAATAGTTATGTTATATAATTAGTGGTTATTAAAAAAAAAAAAATGCACCACACAATTTAACTATTATGCTTAAAAAGCACGTTAAAAGTTGTGTTTATTTTTTTAATTTTTAAAAATTTATTTTTTTATTTCAAAAATATTTTTTAATTTTATAATTAAGTAAAATTAAATTTTAATTTTAAAATATATATTCTATGGTATGTGATGAAATACCATGCAAGAAAAAATGTTTCTTAGTGTTCTTGAAAAGATTAATTTCATACTAAATACTTAATAAATAAAATTGAAAAGTTTATTGACTTAGAAATGGCAATGTTTTTCTTTTTATAATAATTTTTAAAAAATTATTATTAATAAATTTCTTATTTTTATTTATATTATTAAATTAAATGAACTTTTGATTTTTTTTTTTAAATTGAAAAGCTAATAGAATGAATAATTAAAATATATGCAAAAAATTCAAACCTTCAAAATAATTTTTATTATATACCATTAGTGAAAGTGGTTTTCATGTAGTGATGTATATATGCGTGTATACATTAATATCTATATAATTTCAATTTGAAAAGAGAGAATAATATATTTATAATGTACTTAAAAAATCCCTAATGGTATTTTTTTATTTCAAAAAGACATATTTTATTTAATATATATATTATTTTAGTTTACTTGAAAAAGTTTAAAATAACTATTTATATCTCTAATAAGTTGTAACAAGTCACAATGGAAATCAACGTACGAAGCATCTTATAAAAAAATCTAGTATATATATAAAGAGAGGTAAGCTATAAAAACATGATAAAAATAAGGATAAGTTCAAAAAAGTGTTTCATGGTTTTGCACATTTGCAAATAAGAGTTTGTAGTTTTTTTTTTTTTTTTTTTTTTTTTGCAAAATGAGGCCTATGGTTCACTTCGTTAGCAAATACAGAAGCTTGCTGTCAATACACTGTTAGTCTTGCCCATATATTGCTTGTTAGCTGACATGGCACATGTTAGTGCCACGTGGCACATTGATAATAATTAAATTAATTTTTATTACTTTTAATTAAAAATAATTAAATTAATTTTAATAATAATTAAATTAATAAATAAAAATATTTAATTGTTATTTATTTTAATAATTATTAAAATAACTAAAATAATTATTTTCTAAAAAAATTAAAATTTCAATTAAAATCATAATAATTAAAAATTTTTAAAATAATTAAAATTAATTATTTTTTATTTAATTTTTTAATAATTAAAAATATTTTTAATTAAAAATAATTAAATTATTTTTTAAATTAATTTTTATTAATATTAATCTAATAATTAAAATAATAATAATAAAAATTAATTATTATTTTTATTTTTAATTATTATTTTTAATATTTAATTATTATTAAAAATGATTTAATTAAAATAAAAATTAATTATTGTTCCTTCCATTTCTTTTTGATTATTTTAATTTTTTTAATAATAATTTTTATTGATAATTAATTTTAATCATAATTTAATTATTTTATTTTTAATTTTTTTTTTCACATAGTATGTACAGTAAGTGCCACGTCAATGAACAAATGTCACATGTGCAAAGGACTAATGGTACATTAATGGCAGGCTCGAGATTTGCAATGGAATGAACCACTAACACTATTTTACAAAAAAAGTACCACAAGCCTGTATTTACAAATGTTGAAATCATATGATACTTTTTTGAACTTATCCTATAAATATAAAATAATTCTTAAAAGAGGAAATTATATCAATTGTCACTTTTTTAACTTTTTTTTTCAAAAATACCCATTGTTTTTAACGTTATATAAAAATGCTCATCTTTTATTTTTTTTAGTTTTTCAAGAACACCCCTTTTATATATATATATATATATATATATATATATATATATATATATATATATATATATATATATATATATATATATATATATACACACCATGAACACTATTTTGCAAAAAAAGTACCACAAGCCCGTATTTGCAATTTTTGAACTTATCCCATAAAAATAAAATAATTCTTAAAAGAGGAAACCATATCATTTGTCACTTTTTTAACTTTTTTTTTTCAAAAATACCCCTTGTTTTTAACATTATACAAAAATGCTCATCTTTTATTTTTTTAGTTTTTCAAAAACACCACTTTTATATAATATATATATATATATATATATATATATATATATATATATATATATATATATATATATATATATATATATATATATATATATATATACACGTATATATATGTACATATATATATATATATATATATATATATATATATATATATGTACATATATATACATATATGTATCTATATGTACATGTATGTACATATATATATATATATATATATGTACATATATATTTATGTACATGTATGTACATATATATATATGTACATCTATGTACATATATATATATATATATATATATATATATATATATATATATATATATATATATATGTTAATGTATTTACATATATATGCGTACATAGATGTACACACACACACACACACACATATATATATATATATGTATGTACATATATGTACATGTATGTGTAATACATTTAATGCCATATTTTTCTATAAAAATCATATATTTTTAATATACATCTGATATACTAAAGATAAACCAATGATATACAAATATCTGATGCAATTTTTTTTATAGAAACAATATATATCTAATATACAAAAAATATAAATCTGATACACTAAAAATATACATATGATATACCAAATTTCTGAAAATTTTTTTTTGTTACCGTTGACCGGCATTGATCAACATAAATGTTGACCTATGGGTCGGATTTTCATATCAGATGATGCTCTCAATTTCAGAAATCTTAAAATGTTCTTAAAATGCTCTAATTCCCTCTAATTTGACTTGATCAATGTCAGAAAAGTTTATAATATCGATTTTTAGGCGAATTTTATTCTCCTTATATCGACAATAAAACTAAGCATTCTTGATCTTGAAATGAAGCTTAAGTTTCAAGGAATTTATTGCAACTAATATCACTCCAATTGGTTGTCAGAGTTGGTCAGAAAAAAGAAGAGAAGTTTCGACTGAAACTTTCCTATTTCAAAAGTTAACATATAGTCACTAAATGCCAAAATAACACCAACAATAGCTTCCTTGGGTCCAAAAATTTTAGAAAGAAGTATTTATTCTGTTTAACAATCATCGAAATAGATTGCCAAAGTTTTGCCAGAATTTTTTCTCTCTTCTATTAATATTAATGAAAAATGAGGTATTTTTGAAAATGAAAATTTAAAAAAATGTATTTGTGAGATGGGTATGCATGTGTGAGAATATTTATTTTTTAGGATAATTGTGTAAAAAGCCCTTGTTAAAATTGATAGTCCATAATTAGTTAATCATCTATTGACTGAGAAATTATTTGAGTGAGATCTTCAGTGAAATTAAAACTTATTGATGAATAAAATTTCATATATATGCATTTTAGTGAAATATGATGTTTATTTTCATTTTCAAAGTTAGAATCTTTTAACATTTTAACATCCATTTTAAAGTTTATTTTTAAATAATGAAATAAATTATTGATTAAATTAATATATATATATATATATATATATATATATATATATATATATATATATATATATATATATATATATATATATATATATATATATATATATATATATATATATAGAAATTTGAGTTCTTTAAATGTAAAAAATAGAAAAAAAAATTTAGATTATCTGTATTTGAATCAAGGAAAGACTTCCCTGTAGTAAATATATATATATATATATAAAGAGAGAGGAAAGTTATAAAACATGATAAAATAAGGATAAGTTCAAAAAAGTGTTTCATGGTTTGGCATATTTGCAAATAGGAGTTTGTGATATATATATATATATATATATATATATATATATATATATATATATATATATATATATATATATATATATATATATTTGCAAAACGAGGCCTATAGTTCATTTAATTAGTAAATACAGAAGTTTGCTGTCAATACACCGTTAATTTTACATATGTATCACTTGTTAGCTGATATGGCACAAGTTAGTACAATGTGGCGCATTAATAATAATTAAATTAATTTTTAATAATCAAATTAATTTTTATTTCTTTTAATTAAAATAATTAAATTATTTTAATTAATTTTAATAATAATTAAAATAATAAATAAAAATATTTAATTATTATTATTTATTTTGATATTTATTAAAATAACTGAAATAATTATTTTCTAAAAAATAATTAAAATTTGAATTAAAATCATAATAATTAAAAATTTTTAAAATAATTAAAGTTAATTATTTTTTATTTAATTTTTTAATAATTAAAAATAATTAAATTAATTTTTAAATTAATTTTTATTAATATTAATCTAATAATTAAAATAATAATAATAAAAGTTAACTATTATTTTTGTTTTTAATTATTATTTTTTAATATTTAATTATTATTAAAAATAATTTAATTAAAATAAAAATTACTTATTGTTCCTTTCATTTCTTTTTGATTATTTTAATTTTTTAATAATAATGTTTTTATTGATAACTAATTTTTAATCATAATTTAATTATTTTATTTTTAATTTTTTATACCACTTAGAATGTACAGTTGGTGTCACGTCAACTAACAAGTGCCACATGTGCAAATGACTAACAGTGTATTGACGGCAGACTTCAGATTTGATAACGGAATAAACTACAAAAACTATTTTGCAAAAAAATAAAATACCACAAGCCCATATTTGTAAATGGTGAAACCATATGGTACTTTTTTAAACTTATCCCACAAAAATAAAATAATTGTTAAAAGAGGAAATTACACAAATTGTCACTTTTTTAATTTTTTTTCAAAAATGCCCCTTGTTTTTAACGTTATATAAAAATGCTCATCTTTTATTTTAGTTTTTCAAAAACACCGCTTATATATATATATATATATATATATATATATATATATATATATATATATATATATATTTGGTATACATTTAATGTCATATTTTTCTATAAAAATAATATGCTTTTAATATACATATGATATACTACAGATAAACCAACAATATAGAAATATGTGATGCAATTTTTTCTATAGAAATAATATACATATGATATACAAAAAATATACATATGATATACCAAAAAAATACATATGATATACCAAATTTCTGAAAAACTTTTTCCATTGCTGTTGATCTGTCTTGATCAATATAAATGGTGACCGATGGGTCTGATTTTGATACCAAAAGATGCTTTCAATTTTAGAAATCTGAAAATATTTTCAAAATGCTCTAATTCCCTCTAATTTGACTGGATCAATGCCAGAAAAATTTATAATGCCAATTTTCAGGCGAATTTTGATCTCCTTCTACCGACAATAAAACTAAGTATTCTTGGTCTTGAAATGAAATTTGAGCTTTAAGGAGTTGATTGCAGCTAATATCACTCCTATTGATCTTTAGTATTGGCTAGAAAAAAGAAGAGAAATTTTGGCCGAAACTTTCATTCTCCAAAAGTTAACATATAACCACCAAATGCCAAAAATAATATCATCAATAGATTTCTTAGGTCTAAAAAACTTTAGGAAGAAGTATTTATTTCATTTAACAATCATCAAAATAGGTTGCCAGAGTTTCACTGGAGTTTTGCCGGAATTTTCTCTCTCTTCTATTAATATTAATGAAAAATGGGGTATTTTTAAAAATGAAAATTTTAAAAAATACATTTATGAGATAGGGGTGCAAATGTAAGAATATATATATATATATATATATATATATATATATATATATATATATATATATATATATATATATATATATATATATATATATATATATATATATATATATATATATATATATATATATGGTAGTTATGTAGAAAGCCCTTCTTAAAATCGATAGTCCATAATTAGTTAATCATCTATTGACTAAGAAATGATTCAAGTGAGATCTTCGGTGAAACTAAAACTTAATGATGAATAAAATTTAATATATATGTATTTTAGTGAAATATTATGTTTATTTACATATTCAAAGTCAGAATCTTTAACATTTTAACATCCATTTTTAAGTTTATTTTTAAATAATGAAATAAAATTATTGATTAAATTAATATATATATATATATATATATATAGAAATTTGAGTTGTTTAAATGTAAAAAATAGAAAAAAATTTAGATTATTTGTCTACTAAAATGAAAAATTGAAATCTTATTCAAAAAATTGAGTTCCATTCTTAATTTTTAAAGTGTACCAAACACGCTTTAAATGTATTTGAATCAAGGAAAGACTTCCCTGTAGGAGAGTGATATATATCATGGCCTGCAATCTCCTATTTTGGTAGCAAGAGAATAAAAAAGTTTAAAGTGGGTCCTAGTAAATTATAAACAGAATAAAATGTATATACATTATGAAAGTATATACGTAGACAAAAAAAAAAAAAAAAAAAGGGGTAAGAAAGACATTTTATCCAAAGCTTCCATGAGAAGCAACATCTTCTTATTTCTTGCATGCAGTTCATCCCATTTAGGCTTCCACTTCTATTGCTTGGCAAAAAATGCCGATCTCTAATCTTTTGGACTGAAATGGCTGAAGAGTCCCTCAAAGCTTTGGATATGATTAGAGAGGCTACTGAAAAGGTAAAGATTATTCAGGAAAGACTAAAGATTGCCTTTAGTCTCCAAAAAAGTTATGCAGATCTAAGGAGCAAGGATGTCCAATTTATGGTAGGTCACTATGTCTTTTTGAAAGTTTCCCCCATGAAACGCTTAATAAGATTTAGCAAAAAGGGAACTATCCCTTTGATTCGTCTGACCTTTTAAGATCCTTAACAAGGTCGGAGAAGTTTCATGCAGGTTGGCATTACCTCCTGCATTAGACCACATCCACCCAGTCTTCCATGTATCAATGCTCAAAAAGTATATATCTAATCCATCGTATGTGCTACAACCATAATTGAATGAGGTTGATAAGGACCTTTTCTATGAAGAGGTTCTAATTGCCATTTTGGACTGACAAGTGAAAAAGCTCAGAAATATGGAAACACCAATGGTCAAAGTCCAATGGCATAAACACAACTTGGAGGAATGCACATGAGAAAATGAAAGTGATGCTCTGGAGATATCCGCAATTACTCCATGCTCAACTGTAATCTCTATTAAAAAAAATTTGAGGATGAATTTTTTTTTTAAGGGGGGTAGAATGTAATACCCAAGCTTTTCTAGCTCATTAGAGATGACAATGATGTCGTAGAATATAATTCAAATAAATTTTATGGCAGTGAACTGAAGATGGACCCAAAAGAAACCTTTAAATACTAAGTGAATTGTTTGTCTAGTTTACAACTTTAACATGGCTATATGTGTCTTAGTGAATTAAATATAGTCCATATGACAATAAATAAGGTTCATAAAAATGTTAGAGAATAGAAATTAGAACACTAAAGTGAAAGGAAAGAAAGAATATTATAAGGTAAAAAATATTAATTATGAAATGTGCATATATGGGTTTGTTAATGGGATTTTGGATTCTAAGACCTAAGCCCATACATGGCCAGCCCATTAAGGCCTATTAGTAGGGTGAAAAAAAAATTTACCATGAATTAAAAGTATTTATCCAAGGTTAATTAGGGTGAATGGTCAAAAAGTTTGACTAAAGCCTCCACTTTTGACTCTAAGCACACCATATTTGACATAGTCATTCCCATCTTATCAAAAAAAATTATGCTAAGTCAAAAATTAGTACTTATACACGTTTTCCATCATAAATTTAGATAGAATCATGACTATTCATTAAAACAATATCATAATCCTCCATCTTGATGAAATCATACCCATTGATGTAAAATGATTAAATCATCACCACCCATCCTCCATATATAATTAATATGATGAGCATATTTTTCCATTTTGTGAAACATAATACAAAAATAAAATCATTCCCAAATTCGGCCAGCATCCATAGAAACTCAGTTCAATGCTTTTCTAGGGTAAGAAATATGCTCATCTCAATGCTTTTCCAGGGTAAGAAAAATGCTCATCTCTTTTTTTATGCGTTCTAAGCATGAGATTAGTGATTTAGTTGTAAATTTTCTTCATTTCCTCCATCCATATGAATTGGCCAAAGGGGGCTAAAATTAGGAAATATTTTATTTGTATGTTATTTGATAAAATAGGGGATTTGAGCATAAAAAAATTAAGTCTCAGTAAGTGAAAATAAGCAAAGGAAACATGAAACTCATCTAAGTGCACAAAAAGGGATGTTCGGTTTCTTTTGGAATTACCATAGGAAATTGTTCTAAAATTTATTTGATGGTATCTAAGGTTATTTGGGATGGAGAAAAGTGGTTTGGAAGTGTCAAATTGAATTATAGAGGATTATTTCAAAACTTAAAATTTTGAAGGCATAAACCAAGTTAAAAATGAGACTGTGTGTTCTAATGCTTTGTTTTTTATGTTTGATTGATCATATGGGATTTCTATCATATTAATTACATAATTAAAAGGTCAATTTGAAAATTAGACAAGAAATTATAGGTTTTCCCCAAATTTACCCCAAGTTGAAAAATTAAGGTTTCACAAACTAAAATATTTTAATTACAATTGTTTGATGGAAATTGATTGTCTAAGTGTTAATTTGATGAATATACGATCAATTTGAAGATTGGATGAGGAATTGATAATTTTTCTCAAATTCTAGGGTTTATGAGACAAGTTGGGGATTGTGGAAATTGAAGAGAAAGGAATTAAAATTCTATAGTAAAATATTCAACCACTTGATGGTGTGAACAATAAAGATGTTAAAATTTTGTAATATGTATGTACATGACATTATTAGTATGTCTTGACCTTAAATTAATAAGTTAGTACAACAATAGATAGATTCAAAAATTGTTAACAAAGTTAAGTAGATTTCAATTAATGACATAATAAGATAGTGATTAATGGGTAATTGAAATGCAAAATTATAGAATCTAAAGATGAAGGCAATGATATTATCTAAGAGTATGAGGAGCATTATTAACACCAAGGTTAAATGTTAGTAGGAGCAAAAGAGTTAAAGGTGAGTACTTAATAATATGATATGATTTGTGTCATACTTGTGAGTAACTATTGTTCGAATTATCATCCATTAAAATGCACCTTAATGTGATATTGAACATGAGTTGCCCTAGTGATTATTGAGCCATTGAATACAATAATTTTATTGTATGGCATTTGGCCATTGCGAGCCATTTACATTGATTCTATATTGTGACTAATGATGAGAAACATTCATATACCGTTATATTTTTCATTGAATTCCTATTATGAATTTTATTGATACGTATTTTCAAGTAGAAATTCCCTCTGATGTGGGGTAATACATTGAATCTCGTGCACTTAGTATAAGATTGCGAGCAGGATGAGAGTAACCAACCATTGTTAGGAGAAAAACCTTAATCATAAGACCTTATCAGTCTTACATAATGTGATATGTGTGAGTGAGCAAGACTTAGGCCATCACTCTTTTATTTATATGTAGGAAACACATTGCTTCCAAGAACTTATTATTTCTACTAAAGATATCGTTCCTATCTTAAATGACAAATTGATTTATAATGACAATTTTGATTAACATCGCTCTATTTTCACAATGAGCCTACCTTGATAATGATCTATATACTCATTTTATATTGTATTATTTTGTAGTTACTAAGTTGTCTCATCCCATAGTTATTTAATTCTTTTTTCAGGTCAAGGTGATGACTAGCAAGATAAATTCCAAGCTCTATTCTTCCGTTTGGAATTTGCTCTACTAGTTTTGGGTGTTATTAATTTTAGTTATGTGACTAAAGACTGTTATTTTAGAAATCTATGGTTATTGAAGCCCTATTTCGGATTTATGTGTACTATAAATCGTACTGTAAAAATTAGTGTATTAAGTAATGAGATGATGACATTAAATATAAAGTGGGCAATTAAACATAATAAATATGAAAAATGGTATTAATGAGCACTTGGTAATATGTAAAATGACAAAGTAATAGCTAATAATAAGGGAAGGTAATTGAGTTTTGATCTTGGGATAAGTATTAATATGATAAATGATAAATAATAATAATAAGCTAAATAGGGTTCTATAGGTTTAGGTGAATTTTTATCTCCCTATGCCCTAAGATTGTCATAGCCTAAAAATTTAGATCATGACAAAAGGATCAATTTTTATAACACTTCATGTTGTATGCTCTTGGAGTGCTCCTTTGTCCCCATCAGAGAATTCAATTAAGTCCAAACATATGTATACAGTAGTGAATATTATTGAGGTAGCATCCTACAATTGGGGAATTTATGTTTTGTATTGGTGTGAACCCTTAAATTTGCACCTCAGACAACCAGCACTCGATTATGAACCAGTAGAATCAAATCAGGCTCAAATTGAATTAGAAACGGACCAAAACTAGCCAAAACAGTGCGAAACCGGGTCGATCCGAGAGAGTTAGGATCAGACCAGCTTCAGCGGCGAGCCAAGTGTTCCACAAGGTTGAGCGACACACTCAGTGTGCTGGCAACATGGGCAGCAGCAATTGGGTGCCGCTTGGCCGGTCGGCGTGCGGCGGTGCCAACACTGGATCCATTTAATTTTCTTGAAGAGGGGCGGATTTAGAGATGAAAATTCACCTAGATACTCTTCTTTCTATGCTAAAATTCTGCTAAATTAAAGTTAAAAATTAATACTAAAATCTGTCACTCCAAATTCTTTTAATTTGCAATTATAAATTCACCTAGATGCTCTTCTTTCTATGCTAAAATTTTGCTAAATTAAAGTTAAAAATTAATACTAAAATTTGTTACTCCAAATTCTTTTAATTTGCAATTATTATTTTGTTTTGCTAACCTTTTCTATTAAAGGTTCAACTTCAAGGTTCTCTAATATAAGGTGGAGCTTTGATCCAGAGTAAAGCTCATCCTATTCATCCGAAAGTCAATAAAAACAAATGTAAATTCATTTTCTTCTTTCCATTTCTAAAATTCTAAATTCAGATCTAGAATTTTCTCTCTTACCTTTCTTTAGGTCTAAAACAGAAAAGATTTAAAATTTATTAATTTACAAGTTAGAATTAAATTAATAAACCAAACAAATATTTTTTCCAAAACCCCTCCTTCGCAAAAAGGAAGAATTGTGTGGGGTTTAATTTCTATTCAATAGGATATATAGGCATGCCATTCTATAGGGCATCAACTCCAAAATCTTTTTCAATAACATTTTCGCCTTCATATTTACAGTTTAAGTTTCATTTTGCTTTGTTATTTATTTGTATATGCGCTTTATTTTCGATTCTTTATATTTGTTTCTTTAATTTAGTTGGGGAGTGTGTGCTTTTTCTAGAATCCCATAAGAGCTAGAGAAAAGATCCTCTTTTCAAGAGGAACATGTACTTTTTCTAGTACCCATAATCACTAGAGGAAAGATCTCATTTATTTCATTCATTTTGGTTTTGTAATAATAAGTAGGATTTATTTTTGTTTATTTATTTACAACTGTCATTTCATTTTACCATTTACAACTATTTCATTCATTATTTTCACTCCTGTTCATGCATACACTAAAATTGCCTTTTTTTAGAGTTATTTTGCAACTTTTAGCCAAATTGAAGAAAATTATATTTTCTCAATTTGTTTAAATACCAAAACTTGATCAATGAGCATTCTTTAGTCACTCGCGGATTAGTGCTTTTCCATTAGAATAAATCAAACATTTTGGAGTCAATCAATTTGGGTTTTCCTTCAATTTTTCCAACTAAAATAAGTAAATTAAGGTGGCAACTCCCTTTTACGAATAACAAATTGCAAAACCCAATTTTCTGAACTCATAGCGATTCTCAATCATGGAATTTCTCTCGAAGATCATTTCAATTCCCCTTAGTGAATTAGACTAGTACTGGGACGAGGCCTCATAGTTGGAGACTCCACTGGGGACTTCAAAATCTTTTTCAAATAAAAGATAAAGTGGATTACTTTTGGTAAAATACCAAGTTTGGCTTTAATGCGAAACAACTCTTTCCATGCATCATTACATCGGACTCCTTGTCCAAAAAACACTAGCTTCCTAGGAAAACAAAGGATAGAAAGTAATATCTAGGCAACCTTCTTTAGGTCTGTTTGCTGATAGTGAAATCATCTAGCCCACGATATATCCTCTAATTCTTTTAGAGGTACATACCATTTGACCCACGTGAGGCTCCTTATTTCATATGTGGTTAGGTATATCGCATCTCTAGTGTGACGGGTTACCTTCAAACCACCCTAACCTTTTCATGTAATGGCTCATAGAACCTTTGCTTAAGGTTGTATGTACCATAATCAAAACCTTTGTATTTTGTATTCTCATGAAATATTTTTCCATGCATATCATACATCCATACTGCATAATAAAACATGCCTTCATCTTGTCAACCCTTAATTTTGCACCATCTTGTCAACCCTTAATTTTGCACCTTCTAGTATGTGTTTGAACTTTAGAAGCACTTAGGCTCGGGAAACAAACCTTCAAAAGTCAAAAATTCTCAAAATGGGAAAATCAAGACATTTCTTTTTGACATTTGAACCCTTTCAAATCATCCAAAACTGAGTAACGAGTACAACACAACTAGAATTGTGAAAAATGGATGAGAAACAAGCAAGAATGGGCAAAAACGGCAAAAAAGGCCAAAACAAGCTCATTGCTACAGAAGCCTACGGCGTTGCTGCAGAGAGCTCTGCTATAACTCAGGCAAAAGCCTTATTTTTTGCAATCCCACATTTGAATTTAATGCCTTTTATGCTTCAATCCTCCTCCTATATAGGGGACCTCCCACACTTTAAAAAACCAACTTCTAGAGCTTGAAAGCATTAATTTCAAGCCAACCGTTCTGCATTTGCTCCTTGCTTCACAAAGCAAGTTGGAGAGTTTCTCCTTGATTCCTACTCAACTAGTAAGGGCTTTCTTCCCACCTGTTTGAGGCAAGTCTATTGCCCAAGGCTCATTTTTCCAGTCTGAGGCTAGCCGCTACTCATCATCCAAGGCTAGTTGTTGCTTGCCATTTAAAGCTAACCTCCACTAACCATCTGAGGTTAGCTGCCACTTACCATCCAAAGCCAGTCATTGCTTGTTGTTCGAGGCTATCTGCCACCTATCGTTGAGGTTAGCCGCCGCCTACCATCCTAAGTCAGCCGCCGCATGCTATTCAAGGCCAATCATCGCCTACCGTTCGAGGTAAGTTTCTTTTCCTTTAATTTTCTTTTGTCTAAATTTCCTTGCCTCTTTTAGTTAATTAACTAAATTGATTCATCTAGGTTGCTAGCTAATCAAATCTATAATCAATTAAATTAATTAATTAACTCAACTCTCTTTTAATCAATCAATCAAAACATGATAAAATGGCTAGGCTAAACTAACCCTTTCACAAGAAGAGAGAACTGCGTGGATTTTGATTCCCATTCAAAGGGATATGCAGGCTTGCTTGGTTCAAGTATCGAATTCAATTAAAACTAACCAACTTTCCCCCTCTATCACTTTATTCACTTGCCTTTATTTTGTTTTCTTTTACTTTATTATTAGACTTAATTTGGGGAATGTGTGACTTCCCTAGAACTCATAAGGGCTACAGGAGGTATCCCCTAAGTTTGAGATTTTATTATAATATTAACTTTCTCTTATTTCAAACCTTAATTGTGTTTTTACTTTATTGTTGAAATAGATGAGTTGAATGATCATGCATATTATAAACTGTTCATGCATTTTAAATTGTTCATGAAATATATTTTAAGTTACATTTATATTACTTGGCCAAACTTATTTTGTTAAATTAAATCAAAAACCTAATTCCTGAATCCTCTTTGGTTTCAAGGCTAGTGATCTTTTTTCCTTTGGGTAATAATTGAAGTCAAATCCGTTTTTTACTTATATTTTAACAAATAAAAATAAATTAAGGTGACAACTCTAAGAAACAATTTTCAAATCTATCAAAGATAAGCCCAAGGGCTTCCTCATGAGTTCTTTCCTAAATGAGTATTTCGATTCCCTTTAGTGGATGGGACCGGTGAGGCCTCATAGCTGGTAACTCCACTGGGACTAAGTCTCTTTTAATAAAAGGAAAAATAAGTAGACTACTAATTGGTTTAAAAAGAGTTTGGTCTTTTGATATGATTGTGACTTTACATGCATCACTTGTATAGGCTTTTTGCCATTCAACCTAGTTTTAGGAAAATAATGGATAGTGAGTACCATCGAGTGGGTAACCCTCCTTAGGTCTATTCACTGATAGTGAAATCATCCACACCACGATAAATTCTTTCATCCTTTCAAAGGTGTAACAAGCATGCACGTACTACTAGACCCACGGGAGTCTCCTTGACTCATATGTGGTTAGGTATATCGCTATTCTAGTATGACGGGTACCCAAATCGAGCCACCCACCCTTACCCTTTCATGTAATGAACTTAGATCCTGGCCTTAGGTTGTATGTACCATAATTAAAACTTTGCATCTTTGCATTCTCATGAAATGTTTTCCTCATGCATATCAAGCATCTATACTATATAACAAAACATGCATTCATCTCAAGTCTAGGTCGAACCTTGAACCTAAAAAGGGTCAAACATTCTTACCTCTATTCAAATACCTTCCCCATAAACACTTTCACCTATATCTCGTCACCCTATCTAAATACCCTTAAACCATGACCCTAAACCTTTAGCCTAAACACCATTGTCTTTAACCCAAAACCCTTTCATCTTTATCCATACACCTTCACTCCTAAACCTTAAACATAAACATTTCTATCTTAATCACCTTCACCTCCATAAGCTTAAACACCTCACCCTGACCTTTAATCCTAAACAACTCAACCTAGCCTTTATGTTAAACACCTCGCCCTAGCTTTACCCTAATCACCAAATGCTTGAACCTCACACCTCAAATGTAAACCTAAACCACCTTCAACCTTTAGACCTTAAGCCATAAACCCATAATCCTAAAACCCATATCTAATCCTAAAAACCCTGCTACTTGACTATAAGCCTAACCCACAACCTCTATCCTAATCCAAAAAAAAAAAAAAAAAAAAAAACTAGACACCTTAGGTTCTCAATGCCAAAACCATCATCTCGATCCTATCCCTTGTTCAAAATCAAACCCACTATCCTTAAACCCAACACTCGTAGCCCATCACCTATCATAACCAGTCTAAGCCAATAACTTTGGCCAAACACACTACCTTAAACTTAATACCTTTGGTCCAATCTACTACGTTAAGCCCAAAGCATTTGCCCTATCATACCTTAAGCCCAAAAAAAAAAAAAAATGGTTGGCCCATGACATAATAGGAAGCCTTTTCTCTTAGGATCTATGTATCTATGCCTTCATCACCTTTTCAATTCCATACCTATCACTTACCCTATTGCCATACTTGTCACTTACCTTATTGCTTTGGTTTAAAGGTACCAATGGCCAACCCACTTGACATGGCTTCCCTGACCATACTTCTTAAGAAGCAAGAAGAGCATTTCCAAGCTATCCTAGCTGCTCAACAAGCCTAATTCGAAGAACAAAGGCAATTCATCATTGAGGAAGTTTGGGCTATGATTGACCAGGTTAGCCTTAACCATCCTAACCCAACCTTTATCTTGAACCAGGCCAATCCTAGCCCAAATTTGAGCCAAACCAACTCATATCTAAACCAAAGAGGGGAAGTTTTCTCTTATCTAGACACTAGATTGGTTATGGAGAAACTTGAAGCCATGGAAAGAACCATCAAAACCCTAAAGCATAGCAATGATCAAATTGATGTGGACAATTTAACCTTATTCGCTGACATTAAGCTTCCTCCTAAATTCAAAATGCCTAAACTAGAAAGATTTGATGGAATCACTTGCCTCAAGACTTATCTGAAGATATATATAGGGGCAATGAAATCTTTGGGAGTTAGCAATGAGCTCCATGCTCAACTGTTCCAATAATCACTAACTGATGCTACTAGGAGATGGTTCTTTTCAATAAATAAGAGCCAGAAAAGGACGTGGGATGATATTTGTCATGCCTTTGTTAAGCAGTATCATTACAATGGTGAAATAGATGTTACTAGGTGTGACTTGGAAACTATCAAGTAGCTTCCAGAGGAATCCTTCTCTATGTTCCTTGCAAGATGGAGGGCTAAAGATGCTCAAATAGTAAATAGACCAACAAAGTAAGAACAAGTGGACATCCTTGTCAAGAACCTACTCTTAGCCTATCGATTCCACTTGTTAACCCAATACCTATCCACTTTCAAAGCTTTGGTTGCAAATTTATCAAAGGTTGAAGATTGCATCTAAAGTGCATCTATTCAACCTAAATTTCCCACCACTAACCTAAACAGTGATGAAGAATCCAAACCCAATTCAACCCTCCTTTATCTCAGCCCCAAGTGATATGACATGAAAGAGTTCAAGTTTAATTAATCTGATCTTTCTGAGATTAAATTCCAAGTCTAAGTTTGAGTTTGAGTCTAAATTTGAGTCTTAGTCTGTCCTCATATTTTCTTTTTTGTGTATTTTCTGTTGATCATGTCGGTCCATTTTTTTTATCTTGTAATAAAATTTTTCATTATAATAAAACATCCATATTTTTTTTAATTATTTGAGCACTTGTCTTTCTTGTTTTAAACATGGATGAGCTTTGAAAAAAAAAAAAAGAGAGAAAAAAGAAAGAAAAAAAAGAGAAAAAGAAAGAATAAAAAAAAAGAGAAAGAGAAAAAGAGAAATGAACAGTCAATTAAATGCACCACAGCTAGCATATGCTTGGGATTAAGGTGCCATCAACAATTACTTTGCCAGCTCCTAACCAAATAAGGTCATGAAATAGACCTTTCATCAAATAGTTAAAGTGCAAAATCAAATGATACACCTCAACAAGGGGCCACTAGTCTATTAAATCCAACATTCAAAGATTAGAGGCCCTCAAAGTAAAGAAAAACAGCGAATCATGGTGGAATATTTTCTTCCAAATTTCATTAATCCAAGCTCACTAAGTTAAAAACCCAAAAGGGTGACCTAGGCAAAAGCTAAAGCTAAGAAAAAGAGAGAGAGAGAGAGAGAGAGAGAGAGAGAGAGAGAGAGAGAGATAGAGGGAGAGAGAAAGCTCATCCCAATAATCTTCCTTTGAGTCCAAAGTTGTCTTTAATCAATCTATCTTGTATCATGTATTCCAAAATTATCCTTCCTCATTAGCTTGCTCATTCTTTAAAGTGATATTGTTTTCTATGCCTTATCTCATAATGGGGCATATCCTTCTAAGTCTTCATTATCTTTTGTTAATCTGTATCATCGCTTAGCTCAAAAAGCTTAGGTACTATCTCTCACATTGCTAGTCTGTCATATCCTTATCTCTCATTAGGAGCATGATCCCTAAGTTATCTCTTCTCATCAGTCCTTCAGCCACTCCTTAGGGCACTTCCTTTCAGCTAGTTTGTTGTCATCTACTTTCAAGCTAATAGAGTGTCACCCTAAATCTCTCTTCAATCTCAAAATGACAAGATTAGCTTGGCTTGGTCTTTTCTATGAATCATGCTACAAACAACAAAATCATACAACCTCCCTAATCCTTTTTAGAATTTCTAACCGACCTTTGAACCATTCCTAAACTTCATAATGTACAATCCCAAGCCTCGTTGGAAAAGTCATACCAACCTTTCAAGCTTAAACCTTATAACTCAAGCCTTGTACCACCTTTTCCTTAGCAAAGTCTCGTCATCTTCTAAGGGCCAGGCCTATTGGCAGAACTGAAGATTCTAAGTCTTTCAAGACTCATCATCCTTAAAGCCAGCTCTCTTTAGCACAACTAAAATCAAGTCATATCTTGCCAAGCTTAAGAAGGGCTCAAACTACTCAAAATCTAGTCATTCCATGTCTCATTGGCAAAATCTCATCATCTTTGAAAAGACCAAGCCTCCATGGCAAATTACATCACCTATAAATTCCAACCAAGTCAAAGCCTACTAACCATCCGATAGGCATTGAAAATCTGATATAACCATGACAAAGGGCAAGCCTACATCTATGAGCCTATGGTATCCTTATGACTAAAACCTGTAGCACCGAACTTAAGATAAAGCCAACATCTTCCAAAGAGGTCCAAAGCACCCTTAACCAAAGCCTTCAAGCCTTCACTATAAAGCCCAAACCAAGAAGCCTTCACCATGAAACCCAAGCCTAAAAGCCTTCACCATTAAACCCAAACCAAAAAGCCTTCATTATGAAGCCTAAACGAAGAAGCCTTCACCTTGAAGCCCAAATCAAAAAGCCTTCACTGTAAAGCCTAAATTAAAAAAAAAAAACCTTTACCATAAAACTTAAACCAAAAAGCCCACTTCCAAAAAGCCTTCATTTATACGATAGTCTCCTCCAAGGCCAAATCTAACCAAGCCTTCCTGAGCTAGTTTTCTAGCCTAACCTTTCCTCTAAGCTAGACTTAGCCTCCTAGTATGACCTCTTACAAATTTAGCATCCTAACCTAGTCCAAAGGAAAAATCTGACCAAACCTTCCCAATGAACTCTCCAAAACCCATAACTTGCCCGAGCCTTTTACACTTGACTGAGCCTAAGACAGAACTTGTCCAATCCTTCCAAATGAACTCTCCAAATGTTGTGACCTGATTGAACTAAAGTGCCATACCTAACTAAGCCATTCACATAAACTTCTCTGAGGATAAGTACCATAAGCTGACCTTCCCCAAACCTTCTAACCTAATCATCTCTAAAGACCTGAGCCTCTTGATCAAGCTGTCCAATCCAGCCTCAAACCAAATTTTCTATAAAGTTAGACCTATCTATGTCTTTTAAACTAACCAACATGATCTTTTCTAAGACCACACCTTGCCCAACTCCTAGAATGATCCCTTCCTAGGCCAAACTAATAGCCGTTGACCAACTAGCCTCACACTTGATATGCCCATTTCACCTATAAGCTAGCCAATCAACCAAAAACCAAATGACCAAATCACTTTCCTCTATTATTCTAAAGTGGGGGCACTTCCCTTCTAAATATTCACTTTTCTAAAATGGGGGCATCTTTCTCACAAAGATCAATACTTTTATATCAAGCTAACCCTTCAAAGGTTTAGGGTATCCGATCATTGCATAATTATCTAGCATCTTTGCATTAAATAGGCTCACAAGTCAAAATGTATTGTCAAACTCTTAAAGTAAGACAGATCATTTTCAAAAATCAATCTAAATCTCAGGACCATTACTCTACTGTTCCTATTAGACAGGATAGTTATCTTTACCATTCCTACCAGAAAGAATGGTCATCTTTTTGATCCTACTAGATAGGATTATCACTTTTCATTCCTACAAGAAAGGACCACTACTTTTATTGTTCATACCAAACAGGACAGTTATCTTTACCATTCCCAACAGACAGAAAGGTTATCTTTTTTATCCTACCAGGCAGGATCATCACTTTTCATTCCTACTAGAAAAGACCACTACTTTTACTATTCTTACCAAACAAGAGAGTTATCTTTACCATTCTTGATAGACAGGAAGGTCATCTTTTTTATCCTACCAAACAGGATCATCACTTTTCATTCCTACTAGAAACGACTACTACTTTTACTATTCTTACCAGACAGGATAGTTATCTTTACCATTTCTACCAGACATGATGGTCATCTCATCGTTCCTACCAGATAGGACAGTTATTTTACCATTCCTACCAGACATAATGGTAATCTATTTAATCCTATTAAAAAGGATCATCACTTTTCATTCCTATTAGAAAAGACTACTACTTTTACTTTTCCTACGAAATAGGACATTTATTTTACCATTTCTACAAGATAGGATGGTCATCCTTTTAATCCTATCAAATAGGATCATCACTTTTCATTCACACTAGAAACAATAATTACTTTTACTACTTCTACCAGACATGACAGTTATCTTCACAATTTCTACTAGACAAGATGGTCATCTCATCATTCCTACTAGACAAGATCACTACTTTATCGATTCCTACCAGACAGGATCACCTCCTTGCCAATTCCTACCAGATATGATCACCACTTTATTAATTTTTACTAGATAAGGTCATCTTCTTTCCTACTAGATAGGATCACCATTTTATCAATTCTAACTAGACAGGGTTGCCTTCTTTCCTACTAGATAAGATTATCATTCCTATCAGATAGGAACATCGCTTTTAGCTCCTACCAAAAAGGATAAATACCAAATGCTACTAGCTGACAGATCTCCTAAATATACTGGGAGCATCTTCCTTAAAATTCAATCACACTTCTCACCCAAATGTCTAAACTCTGACCTAGACATTAATTTAGTTCCTTTTACCATCTCCTAGCCTCAAATTCATTGTCATCAGAATCACCTTTCAGACAAAGACAATTCTGATAGGGGGCAGTTGTGAACCCTTAATTTTGCACCTTCCAGTATGTGTTTGAACCTTCAAAGCACTTAGGCTCGGTAAACAAACCTTCAAAAGTCGAAAACTCTCAAAATGGAAAAATCAAAATATTTCTTTTTGACATTTGAACCCTTTTAAATCATTTAAGACTGAGTAACAAGTACAACGCAATTAGAATCATGAAAAAGGATGAGAAACAAGCAAGAACGGGCAAAAATGGCAAAAAGGGCCAAAATAGGCCCGTTGCTGCAAAGGCCTGCGGCATTGCCACAAAGGCCTATATGAAACTGGTGTAGAGCTGGTGAAAACCCCATTTTTTGCAATTCCACATTGGAATTTGATGCCTTCTATGCTCCAATCCTCCTCCTATAGATAAAGAACCTCTCCACACTTCAAAGAACCAATTTCTAGAGCTTGAAAAGTATTAATTTCAAGCAAGCCACTTTGCATTTGCTCCTTGCTTCACAAAGCAATTTGGGGGGTTTCTTCTTGATTCCTACTCAACTAGTTAAAGGTTTTCCGTCCACCTATTCAAGGCAAGTCTATTGCCCAAGGCTCATTTTTCTAATTCGAGGCTAGCCGTCGCCCACCATCTAAGGCTAGTTATTGCCTACCATCTAAAGCTAGCCGCAGCCAGCCGTTTGAGGCTAGCCATAGCCAGCTGTCTGAGATTAGTTGTCGCCGATCGTCTAAGGCTATCTACCATCCACCATCGAGGTTAGCTATTGTCTGCCATCCTAAGCCAACTGCCGTATGCCATCCTAGGCCAATCATCACCCGCCGTTCGATGTAAGCTTCTTTTCCTTTAATTTTCTTTTGTCTAAATTTCCTTGCCTCTTTTAGTTAGTTAATTAAATTGATTCATCTAGGTTGTTAGCTAATCAACTCGATAATCAATTAAATTAATTAATTAACTCAACACTCTTTTAATCAATCAATCAAAACATGATAAAGTGGCTAGGCTAAACTAACCCCTTCGCAAGAATGGAGAACTACATAGGTTCTGATTCCCATTCAAAGGGATACGTGGGCTTGCTTGGTTCAAGCATCAAACCCAATTAAAACTAACTAACTTTCCCCCTCTATCACTTTTTTCACTTGCTTTTATTTTGTTTTCTTTTACTTTATTATTAGGCTTAGTTTAGGAAATGTGTGACTTCTCTAAAACCCATACGGGCTAAAGGAGGTATCTCCTAAGTTTGGGATTTTATTATAATTATTAATTTTCTCTTATTTTGAACCTTAATTGTATTTTTACTTTATTGTTAAAATAGATGAGTTGAATGATCATGCATATTATAAACTGTTCATGCATTTTAAATTATTCATGAAATATATTTTAAGTTACTTTTATATTACTTGGCCAAACTTATTTTGTCAAATTAAATTGAAAACCTAGTCCCCAAATTCTCTTTGGTTTCGAGGCTAGTGATCTTTTTTCCTTTGGGTAATAATTAGAGTCAAATGAGTTTTTTCTTTATATTTTCCTAAATAAAAATAAATTAAGGTAGCGACTCTAAGAAACAATTTTCAAATTTATCAAAGATAAGCCCAAGGACTTCCTCGTGAGTTATTTCCCAAATGAGCATTTTAATTCCTTTTAGAAGATCGGACTGGTGATAGAATGAGGCCTTACACATCTAGGTCATACCTTAAATCGAATAAGGGTCACATACTCACTTCTATCCAAACACCTTCACTTCTAAACCTTAAACACTCTCACCTCTATCCCAATCACCTTTGCTCCTACAAACCTTAAGCCATCACCCTAAACCTTACCCTACAAACCTTAAGCCATCACCTTAAACCTTACTCTAGTACCCTAGCCCTAAACCTAAAACCTCATTTCCCTAGCCTTGGCCTTAAACACCTCTAACCTAAAAATGCCTCGCCCTAACTTTACCTTCTATAATCCTTAACTAAACACTAACTTGGCTCTATCCTTAAGCCCATGAACTAGTCCAATTAATCACAATTACCCAAAAATAAAATCTAACTAGTTCCCCTAGCTAAATACTGACTTGGCCAACATTATATAGCTCTACCCTCCTTTTTTTACCCATAACCTATCAACCTAGCAATAAGATATTGTCATCCATTACCTATAAGCCCAACATCCTTGGCCCATTACCTTCAAAACCAATCCATTACCCCTAGATCAATAAATGCCTATAGCCTATATCTAAATCATCAAAACCTAGGACACTACCCTAAGCCCAATACCTTTGGCCCAACACACTACCCTAAGCCCAATACCTTTAGTCCAATACACTACCCTAAGCCCAACACACCACCCTAAGCCCAATACCTTTGGCCTAATACAATACCTTAAACCCAATACCTTTGGCCCAACACACTATCCAAAGTCTAGTACCTTTGGTTCAACTTGATACCTTAAGCCTAAGACCTTGACCTATGCAACACTAGGAAATCATCAAAAGCCCAAATGCAGTTAGCTCACAATATCAAAGGAAATCTTTTCCTCAAAGTTTGCATGCCCATATTCCTGCTTCTTCTCCAAGCACTTACCTTAATTCTTTGGTTTGGTTTGTATGGTACCAATTGCCTTTTTTTTTAGAGTTATTTTGCAACTTTTAGCCAAACTAAAGAAAATTGTATTTTCTCAATTTGTTTAAATACTAAAACTTGATCTCCGAGCTATCTTTGGTCACTTGCGGATTAGTGCTTTTCCATTGGGATAAATCAAACATTTTGGAGTCAATCAATTTGGGTTTTCCTTTAATTTTTTCAATTAAAATAAGTAAATTAAAGTGGCAACTCCCTTTTACAAATAACAAATTACAAAACCCAATTTTCTAAACCTGCAGCAAGTTCCAATCGTGGAGTTTCTCCCAAAGAGTATTTCAATTCCCTTCAGCGGATTGGACCGGTACTCGGATGAGGCCTCACAATTTTTTGAATTATAGTGTGAAAAGTTATAAGTAATCGATGGCCTATCGCGACACGTCAAGCGTTAAGAGTGGATGTCTGATGGTTCTAGTGGTATGTTTAGTTTACAATGTTATTCTTCCATTGTGTTAGATTCACTTTTAATGACTTGGTGAATATACAACTTTATTTCCATTTCGATGTCAGAAATCTATCAATAAGAATGATAGTAAATTATTAAATTTAAGTTTCCATTCTAATGTTCTTGAATACTTTCTTTTCAGTTGGTATATCTAGATCACATCGACACCAATAGACCAGTTAGATGGAACCTCGGCCTGCATATTAATGGTTGGACCAATGAAAAATTCCATAGTGTCATTAAGATAGACATAGGAGAAAATGGCTCATATAAATATGGCAAGGTAACATTATACTTTGTTATCTTTGACCATATGATCGGTACTATTTATTACTAGAAAATACGAAATTTTATGCTCCTTGAATATGCTGATTTCATAATTTTACATCAAGATATGGGTCATACAATATGGAAAACCCCATTTGATTTAATTGTGTGAACCCTCAATTTTGCACCCTCATCATCCAACTGTAACTTTAGTACTTGTTGAGTTTAACATGCCATGTGGAGCCGTTACGGTGGTCCTGCAAAATTTCCCAAACTCCACACCAACAACCAATCTCAAAAAAAAAAAAAAAAAAAAGAAATCTCAAAAAATATGCTAGGTGACATGTGGCGTGCCGTACGCCTTGCTTGTGACATGCTACATAAGCCTGGTGTGGTGCTGCACTAGGTTTTGCAACCTTCTGACTGTCCGTGGGCTCCATTTACTCAAAAAATGACTTTTTTACTCTTTCAATCTAATTTTCAGTCATTTCTGGCCCTTACCCTCATGGTATTTTCATATTTTCATTAGCTAAACTATCCTCATCCGCTTTTCCTATAAATACCCCCCTTCAACCTTTATTCCAACACACTTGTTAAATTAGTATTGATGGTTATCTACTAATTCATCTCTTCTTCTCCCTCCAACCACTCTCTAATTAACTAATTAATCTTTTCAATTAATTAATTATCTCACCCTAACCAAGTTAATTAGTCCTTTTAATTAACTAAAATTCTTTTTTAAATTAAAAATAATTAATTAATTAATCATTTTTTTTCCAAAATCAAATTAATCATTTTTCTTAATCCACTTTCATCCAAATTAATTAATTAATCTTTTTAATTAATTAATCTATCTATCATTTTCATCATACTAATTAGTTAATTAATCATTTTAATTATAATCTCTCAATTAATCCAATCACTTTGTTCTGATAAAACGAAACTTCGGTCCAATAAAATCCTCCGCCCACTAAAAGCAAAGGTACCAACCTTTTTCCCTCACTCTCAAAACACCCAAGCCAAAATCAATCTGATCAACTTCGAAATCCCTCCACTTAATCGTGGAACAAACTACGTGGGTTTTGATCCCTATCCAATGGGGTATGTAGGCACGTTTGGAATCTAAATCCAAATCTTAAATCCAAATCTCTATAATCTCTTTTTCCCTTTTTAATTTATGGATATTTTATTTTAATTTTCTCTTTGCCCTCATGTCATATTCATGTATCTTATTTACAATTATCATCTTATAATATTTGTCATTCATGAAATTAATTTTTCAAAGTCAAATTAAACTTAAGAGCCAAATTTTGATTATTTAAAACTAAAAACCTAATCCCCGAGCTCAACTTGGTTTGAGGCTAGTGATTTTATCATTGGGTAAATTAATTAAAAATTAATGAATTGGAGTCAATTGGGTTTTTCCTTAATTTTTCTTTTTAAAAATAAATTAGGGTGGCGACTCTCAAAATCATTTTCAAAATCAGCCAAATCCAAACCGAGGGTTCCATCATGAGTTTAAACCCGAATGAGCATCCTGGTTCCCTTTAGCAGACCGGGCCGGTGCTCGGGCGAGGTCTCACAAATTGGTGTGTGAAGATTAGGAGATAGTTTGATTGGATCGATTGATGAAGCTACATAAGGAGGTTAGTGCTAGTTTATTTTTTATGCTTGCACCTTGAAATTGTATTTATTGTTTGTCTTTGCCATTGTTAACTAATTTTTGTTAACTAATTTTTACTTCTCTCATTTGGATATTCCTTAGCATTAACTTATGTCGATTAAAACCCTATTTCCAATACTTGTTTTTATTATAATGTGCATAGTTTGTTTTAGAAGGAAATACAACTGGTCCAAGTCAATTGGCAAGTTTCAGGAAAAAAAGAGTATGTTGTAGAATCCCACAGACAAATGCACATCATCTAGATTACATGTCTCTTATGATGCATTTCATCCATCATTTGATAGTGTGGAAGCTCAGTCTGACGATGAAAACCAAACAGATGGAGATAAGGATATGAGTTATCCTATATGTGATGACGTATATTCACATCATATTGGTGATTTGAATTATTATTGAAAGCTAATGGTAGACTTGTTAAAGAATCTTCTCATGAAAAAGGTGATGAGGGATGGGGTATGGTCAATGGAGATGATTATGTCAATACTAGACATAAAGGTAATTGTGGTCTAGATACATTTTCCATTTCACATGTCTACTTGCTTTCTAGCAATAGTTTTCTAATCACATTATCATATCCTAAATGAGACTTGTCATACACACTTAAAATATTGACAAAAATGCTTTCAATAAAATGACTTTATGCACATGTGGGGGAAGTTTAAATATTATCTATTTATTATTATATTCTGCTTAATTTCCAATCATAAAGTTATATCGGTTCAATGTAATTCATTATGCATCTTCTATTGGACATGGATAAGATGGTGAAATGTTTGTGGGTGGACATGAAAATGTGCATACTAGAGAGGAAGGTAAATAATGCACCATATTTATTTTTCAAGTCAACATTGGAATTTAGATCCTTATAATTGCACATTATAATTTTCTCTTCCCAATTAAAATGTGTTTAATTTGGTTGTAATAAAGATTGCATTGTTTAATGCACGGACAATATGCCACCTGCTATATGATTTTTTAAATGTGGAATCTATATCCAAATGTTTATGTATTCTATTTATTATAATTTTTAAGTAAGATTTCTCTGTCTTATATTCGCATATGCAGTTGAAGGCAATCAGACCTTGTGCTTTGAGCTTCCAATTACTATTGATAGGTGAGACACTAATTTTATATGTGAATTAAATATGCATCACTAATGCCTTAGGCCTTAGTCATTGCAAATAATCATAATTTTATGGTAATTGTGATCCATGTTAAAAATTTTGAATGTCTTTCATTGAAATAACAGTTCCTTGGTAAAGGTTTACAAGCGTAGGAAGGAAACTAGTAGACCATGCCAATAGACAAGACAAAGTGTAAGAACAACATCCCTAAACATTACATATGCATCATCAACACTGAAATTAGATCATCACCAGTTTGACTAGCAGTTGTTGAACTGGGTTCGTAAGGCTACCCAAAAGGATGAATAAGATCTTCATTTACACATATTAAATTGCTTGGTCAAATTATAAGATATATATATATATATATATATATATATATATATATATATATATATATATATATATATATATATATATATATATATATATATATATATATATATATATATATCTATCTAAAAATCCATACCCTTATATGGTCAACATGAATTGTAGGTAAATACATTGGACGGTTGCACCAAAAATTATAAATAGCATATCTGCATTCATTAATATATCCTATTTCAGGTCATATGGCTTTGTTATGGGGAGTTGTTTCTTAAAATGCAATGAATTGAAGAGCTTGCTTGATGCGTAATCTAAAGTTTCTAATCATGAGTGTTACCATGTAACTCAACATATCTCATTTTTTTTCCTATATATGAATTTGCATTTGTGAAATTCATAGATAATATGATTAATATTTCCAAAATTTGTTGAAATATAATTTAGTTATACTTGTATTATTTTCAAATTTTCAACTTACATTTTAGGTTGTGCATGAACTTGCAAAGTTTTTAACCACAAATAGATTCAAGTAGACTCCACCAATTAGGTGATATGTAATCAGCCATTATTTTATGGTACGTAATATATCATAACAAGCAATATACTATATTCATTAGTTAATTTCATAAAGTAACTTTATAGTGGTATGTATCAGTATGAATTTGTAGTTGAAATCTCAAATTTCAAGTAATTACAATTAGATTAGGTTGCTAAAAAATAACAGTTCTCCAATCCCATCTGATGTGAATATCGATGTTGTTAAGAGTGTCATAGACGAATTGGTTTCAGTAAAAGAACTAATAGGATTTGACATAAGAGATTGCAGTATTATACGTTTCACATTCCATCTAAATTTTATTGCTTTACAATTCAGTTCCTTATTCTATTTTACCTATTTGAAATCACGGGTTATGCTAACACATACCACTATGTGATGACAGCAAATGAACATAAATTTTAAACATTTTGAAATGTTATTCAACCATCTACGCATACTCTATTAATTAATTATATCCTTTTTTATTCACTGTATTAGCATGTTTTTATCCCTGTTTTGTATATGGAACACTAAACAACATTTTACTTTAGTCTCCGAGAGTAAACAATTTTTATAATCAATTCCTTACCTAAGGAGTTCGCCTTAACCATTATGCTTCCTAGATTGGTATTTCCATATAATTAAGTAATATTTTTCGCATGGTGTATTATATTTTAGTTGCATTTAAGTAAAGAGCATGATGTGATACATATTTCAATTTTCAGCTATATAGCTGTAACATAATATTATATGTTTATGATTGAACAAAAGGCAAGTGTTCATAGGTTGTTCATGAAATATGATGCATCTTGTGTGTTTGATTGCTCTGGATGGAACTTCAAAGATGCTGGATGATCCATCAAGATGATATGTAATAATTCTGTCATTATTAATTCCATCATTTAAGCTATTTTGTAATTCCTTTGTGAAACTGGTGAACTTATACAATTCAACCTACTTCACACAATTTTATGAATTTTTTACTATTTTTATAATTTATGTTATTTATTTCCATATTTAATAACTTAGCAAATTTAGCTAAGGTATTTATATGCTTACTGGAATAGATTACTGGAATGGATGGTGGATATTTACTTTTCTATCACAAGTTTTACTTTTCTATCATGCGCTTTTACTTTGTAAAACCTCAAAGTTGGCAACAAACATTCTATAATTATTTGATTACTAAATAATATTTTCCAACTCTATTAACCCCTCATCATGAATTACGTATGCGTTGAATTGTATTATTATCCACATTATTTTTTCTTCTTTAAAGATGTTATTATCATTTAAAAGAATTTTTGTGCATTTTAGACCCATATTGTACATATGTTTGATTGAGAATAAACATTTAATCTTTGTACTTATTAGAATTCCAAATTCTCATGTTATTCGATTTGATATAGTTTACATCTATGATTCTAAACCTCAAAAAATTTATTGCTCCTTGCATTCGATGCTCATGATTTTCTATTTTCCACATAGGCATCTACCTCACAAATGCAGGAACATATTATCTTAGAGATATTGAAGCATAGCTTGAATGAGGTGAAAGAGAGCATCAATTCAGCAATAAATTTCAAATAAATATTCCCCCTCTTTGTATAATGAATATTTTGTATATAATTAAATTAATCTTTTATTGAAATGTCACATTAAGTGTTTTGTATATCACTCATACTATGTATACTGCATAGATATAAGTTTTACAACCATGCTTCATTTGCTATGAGGATATTTTCAATTTTTATTTAACACTTTCCTCATTTGATATAGTATTACTTTTCTAGGTTGTAGTACATTAACATATCAAAATGGGACATATAATATCATTAATGGTTCATATTTGTACTTTCAAAATATTCACTTACATTTTCCCCCCTCCCTCCCTTCTTTACTCTTTTTTATTGTATATGTACATTATTTATGAAATGTAGTCATATATATTCATAATTTTTAAAATTCTTATCCAATATGTTGATTACGATTGTCCCTTTTTTCACAAAATTTATATGCCAATTTGATATCCAAACAATATTTATATTCTAATTTGATATCTAATTCTTAAAAATATTGTAAACTTCCTATACGTATACAGATCATAGGCAAGTCACATTGTGTAAATTAAAATGTCAATCCCACAGGAAAAGTATTGACAATTATCAAACTCAAGTTTTTACTCTATTACTGCTACAAGCTAAAATTCATATTTCATATATGAAATAAAATATATAAGATTAAATTCAAGTTAAAATTCAAATACAACTAAAATTACATTTGGGACCACTCAATGCCCTACACGGTCGTGTACTTCTTCTTGAATATCACCTATTAACGGGTTGGCCCAATAAATTTCGATTACATAGCCGTTTAATTCTCCTTCTACATGGCCGTGTTACTTGCTCTCTTTGAAATTCACATTTTTTATAAGAAGGCATAACAAATTCTTTTACACGACCGTGTAGAACTCTTTCTACATGGCCATATTAGTTGCTTCATGAATCCTTCATCATATTTTTGTGGTCCAATTGTGCCCCTTTTTTTTTTTTTTTTTTGTTTATAGCTAAGTGGATGAAAATTCTCATGAATTATTTGTATTTTCACAAATTCTTTCTCAAGAGCTTCATATCATTCTCTTATTCTTCATGGTTACAATTAAGCTCTTAAGATGAACTCTAAGCTTAAAATAATTAACTCATAGACATAGGCTCAGTAAAATTACTTTTAATAAAACAAAGAAACAAGCAAAAATCAACACAAAGCTAAAAAAAAATTGGTACATTAAAGAAGAATTTTAATCAAAGGGGTGGATACGAGTGTTGGATTTTAACAAATAATGCCTAAATCATTACTCTCTCTCTAAAACAAATTCAAAATTTCACATCAAAAGACAAAGAATAGGGACTAAATGTTGGCAATACACATGACGACAACAAGTACGTAAAAGCTTTGTATAATTAAGCATACCCAATTCCAACAAAACAAAATAAACTAAAAATTACTTCAATTAAATTTTAATAAATTTAATTCTTTAACCAAATGTAGGAAACTTAACCAAAAATTATCCCACATATCCTTCACAAACATTAATTTTAAATGTATCATTGGCCAACAAATCAACAAATTTAAACAGCATAAAGATAAATCATTAAATCAATTGCAAGATAATCCATCCTTAAAAAAAATACACACTGTGTATAAAAAGAAAAAATAAAACCACAAAGAATGCACAATGAAAAAATAAAAAAAAATATATTAAAATAAAACAATTGTAAATATAAAATATAGCATAATTCTTCTCTGCCAAACTTTGAAGGGACATTGTCCCTAAGGTGGTGGTGGTTGTTGTTGAATACCGATATGTGCAAAGAGAGCATCAAATCGAGCATCAATATGTTGTTGTAAAGCATCTAACTATGCATTTTGTTGCTTCTTCATGTCTTACAAATGAGTACCCATCCCTTGCAATTGAATCTCTAATGCTCCAATCCTAGCTACTAAATCATTTTGTGCATGCGAAGCATCCTCCATTGGTACATAACTAGGCACCTCAGTTTGCCTATCAAATTCCCTTTCTTTATCATCCTCTTGCACAACCCTCTTCCCTTTGCCTCTTGAACCTCTATCTCAATTAGCCACCTTCTCTAGCACATAACAAGTTCCTTGCTTTGCTACCATATGCATTCTTACCAAAGTCTCAAGGTTAACTCGTCCAAATTCAATTCGATCTAAGTTATTATTTTCCAAATCAAAACCTTTCAATTCCAATGCAATCTTTGTTACATATCCACCAACTAATATTTCTCAATCATCACTATTTGCCACATAACCTAGCTTATGTGGGAACCATTCTCCAATAAGATATTTATTTTAATTAACACGACAATAAAGAAGGTACAATTCATTAGAGTTAACTACACCAGGACTTTCTTTTTTACCAAATAATGAACTT
>CANTUT010000645.1:232500-277500 GCA_947687605.1 Reutealis trisperma | reverse complement strand
ATGCAAATGCAAGGGATCTTTCAATTAGTGTAATGGTGCCTTGTGTAATGTAATGACCCAAAAACCTCACACGAGTTTGAAAAAGAGATATTTTTTATTTTGAAACTACTAAGCCATTTTTCTTTGCAATGTGGAAAAATGTTTATAGATGTTTGAATTGTTGATCTACAGAGTTTGAAAAAATCAGAACATCATCAATATAGACAATGCAAAAGTTTGAATAAGGATTGAAAATGTCATTCATTATCCTCTGGAATTCTGAGGGAGCATTTTTTAAACCAAAAGGCATGACATTCCACTCATACTGACCAAATGGGATAATGAATGCAGTTTGATATCTATGATTAGGATGAATTTGAATTTGCCAAAATCCTAATTTCATATCAAATTTTGAAAATATGGATGCAAAATGCAGTTTTTGAAGCAAATCCTTTTTGTTTGGAATAGGGTACCTAATCCATCTTAAGACTTTGTTCAAAGGTTTGTAACTGATTACTAACCTACGTGTTCCTCTTTCTATTTCACTATTCTTATTGACATAGAAAGCTGCATAAGACCAAGGTGACCTAGATTTTGTAATCAAACCCTTAGACTCTACATCCTGAATTTCTTGTCTACAATGCTGTTCTAGAGATTTATTCATTTGGATAGGTCTGGCTTTGGTAGGAATTTGTCTTTCATCAAAATCTTTTTCATAGGACAAATCACCTACGTGTCATTTTCTATCCCAAAAAGCATTTGGAAGATTAGAACAAATTTCTTTTTCAATTTTATTTTGAAAAGAATTGATTTTATTTTTAATAAAATCAGTTTGAATTTTTTGAAAATGGACATCTTGCTTAAGATGCATGAGATGTCTTATTTTTCCTTTTATCAAGGCATTAATCTCAAAACTATAAATTGAATTTGCTTTTATAAGATTGAGATTTCTCTTTTTTGGTTTTTCAAGGAATGGGCAAAATGATTTTTGAATTCCTTGTTTTGAAAATGATTCCATCATTAGTGACTTTATAAGGAGTGATCAAATTAATGAAAGGAGTTCCTAATATAACCATATGATGAAGGTTTTTTGGTAAAAGAAAAACATTTTTCAAAGCAATACTTCTATTAACTATTAAAGCTTCAGTTTTCCCGCCAATAGTAAATTTTGAATTATTTGCTATAACAAGTTTTTCTTTTGTTTCAAAATGATATCGTTTTGGAACCAAGTTGTAGTTGATAAAGTTGAGATTTGCTTCTGTATCAAACAAAGCAATTGTTTCCAATTGAAAATCTTTTGAAAAAACAATCTTGATTTGAATTAAATATTTTCGAGAAGTAATCTCTCTTAAAACATTTATAAAATTATCTGGAATGTCTGGAACCTTTTCCAAATTATCCAAGTTTTGTAGTTCAGAATTCTCTATGTGATCATCTAAACTAGTATCAAAATTTGAATAAGACATTTTTGAAATAAGATTTTGGATTAAATCAGAATCCTTTTGCTGTTTTAGCCTAAGGTCTTTCAATTCTGACTTAACTTCCTTAATCTCTTTTTGAAGGTCCTGAACTATAGGGACAGGTTTTCTAGACTTCTTTCCTCTATTTAAGATGGCTGTAGGATAAGAGGAATTCTTTCTAGTAGAGGGTAAGATGGAAGGTTTTTCTACATGCTTCTCTTCTAGTGTCTTAAGAAGCTGGTCTAAACATTCTTTTTGAAGGACAGGGTCATTAATATACTTAACAACTTCAAAAATTGCTTCTTGGCTTTTTGTCAGCGTATTAATGTGTTTGGAATTTTTATTTATTTTAGAATCTACCTCTGAACTAGATTCTGTGTTTGAATTGGAAGACGAATTAGGTAACTCCTCTACTTGAAGTGGTTTTTCTTCTGAAGACATAGAAAACTCAGACTCTGAAGACTCAACTAAAAAGGCAAAAATCTTATCTTTGATTTCTTCTTCTAATTGGAGTTCATGCAATCTAGTATTTAGTCTACAGAATTTAGAAGTGTGACCTTTCTTTCCACATTTATAGCAAGTGACATCCTTAAGACTAGTCTTAGGTTTGGACTTGCTATAAGACTTCTTGTAAGGTTTGGAGGTCTTTTTGGAGGATAGCTTCTTATAATAGGTTTCATTCCTAGGTTGGGATTTCCTATTATAAGAAGGTTTAGATTTCCTATAGGGTTTGTTTTTGCACTGACCACTACAGGTTTTTGGTTTTGACTCTATGGGATTGTAGTCAAACGGCTGACAAAAATTTCTGAATTCCTGTCTAGTCTTCCTCATTTCCCACTTGAGTTGTTTTTGGAGTTTTAATTTTTGGTAGATCTTAAGGCCTTCCTTTTGGGTAAGACTAATCAATTCTCCATAGGTGAACTGATCATAAGGGATTTGGTTACCAAAGGCTTGCCTAATGACATTCTTAACTTTTTCTCCTAGGATTTTGGGTAATCCTGCAAGGAATTTCTCCTTCCAAAAAGGTTGGTTAGAATCTTCCCTAAGCATTATCCTAGTGAGGAATGTGTTTTTGTAGTTTTGAAAATCATTAAGTCTCCTACATCTGAGGTTGCTAACGAGCTCAGCATTTTTGTCCTTAAGATGGGATAGGTCTCCTATGAAATGAAGAGATATGGTTAGGATGAGGGTTGACATAGCATCTTCTATGGTATTACATCTCTCATCTAGTATAAGGGTTCCATCTTCAAGGGTTTGGACAGAATGTAGTATTTCTAACTGTTGGCTTGGGGACAAATGATAATCCCACCATCCTTTAAGCTGTCCTGAAAAACCAGCTACAAGGAGTTCAGTTATGGCTCTATTTGAGGTTCCTCTTTGGTTTTATAGGCATTAGCTGCCATGGTCATCTGTTGGAGTAGACTAAGGATATTGTATTTTAACATACTATCTATATTCCATTCATAGACAGACGAGGCATGAAACCTATACTGGGTCAGGATATGAGGTCTATTTTCTAAACCTATATCAGGAGCAGTAATCCTAGGAACAATGTTCTGGGAAGTTAACCTATTGACTTGAGGAGTTTCTTCTTATCTAAAGGCTTCTTCATCAGAAGTTTCTATAGTTTGTTCTATAACACTAACAGTTATATGTTAGGATTATGGAGTGTCTGGAACCATAGGATTGGATGACTTAGAGGTTGAGGTTTGGCCTATCCTACTGAGCTAGTCTCTAATGGCTTGAACAAAGTCTAGTTTATTATTTTGAAACTGCTATTGGGCAGGTTTTGAAATTTGGTATGGTTTGAAAATTGGGCTCTTAAGCTTATTGTCTAGAAAATTACCAGACTCAGAAGGTTTGGAAGTACTAACAGCTGTTCTCTGGATATGAGTTTCTATCCTAGTAAGCTATTTTCCTATGGTATAAAGGTGGGCATTTGAAAAATTGGTTTGTCTGACAAGGTTTTTGATGTTATCTCTATCCTCATCTTGGACTTTTTTATAAGGTGCTGCATCTATCTCATGTTCATCGTAAGGGATAGACATTTTCCTAAGAGGTGGATGTTTTGATTGGACAATCTCACCATCTACCTTCCATTCAGGAAGCTTATTCCTAGTGGTGATAGGATTTACAAACTTGTTTAAATGACATAAACATTTATCTTTTTTGAAAGGATAAGAAATATTATTTTCTCTTACATGTATTTCAAACCAACCAAAAAATTTAATTTGAATTTTGAATTGGTTGCAGAAGTCATAATATTTTTCTTGGATTTCATTTATGACTTCCAAGAAGTGTTTGAAAAACTAGATCTTTTTCTGTTCATTCTTTTTTGAATAAAAATCTTCATGAAGAAGTTTTTTTATCAATTTGAAAAGATTTTTCCAAGGCATTGATTTCTGCTTCAATTGGGTAACTTCTGAAGGTGTTGGGGAAGAAGGGACAGGTATGTCTTCTGTTTCTCCTTCTTGGTTTGGAGGTCGACTTTCATATATTGGTTTGGCTATAGTAGTCTGATAGTCAACATTTTGAAGAGAGGAGCTAGGTATATCTAAGGTTGAATACCTTGGCTTTTGCATTTAGGTTTGAACATGCTCTAGGTGGTAAGGAGCATAGATAACTAAGGGAAGATTTGAGACTCTCCCCAAGTCAATAGTTGAGGATGTAGAGGCATTTTCATTAGAAAATCTTGAACTGGTTGATTTTCTGTCAAAGGTAAGTTTGACTCTACCATCTTTGAATTGGGTTATGTGTTTAAGGTTAGTGTTTGGTTCAAGCTGTTTGGGATACTCTGGTTGAGCAGCTTTTTCTAAAATCCATTCTTTTGGTAGGGTAATGTCTTTCCATTGAATGGTCTTAGGGATAATAACATTGGATTAGGTAAGATCTGTTTGAAGCAAAAGGGTTCTCCTTTTGAGGATTGTTGGACATGTTTAGAAGCAAAAGCAGTCATCATTGCTTTATAATGAATTTTGAAAATTAATGCTATTGGGATTGATCCTTCTAGCATTTTTTAATGGTGAGTCTTGATTTGTAAAAGAATACTCTTTAAAATATTTTTATCATTCAAAGAGACTGTAATGTTTGGATAACAATCAAAGCAAATAGGTCCTTTATTAAGACTAGACTCAATGGTACTCAACAAGGAATCCTGGAAGCTTGTAAATCTAGAATCTCTAAGGATTGCTAGGATTGAGGTATCTAGATCTTCTCTAGTAAGAGGTTTGATTCCTACCTAGATGTGTCCTATATGCAAGTATTTAAAGGACTTCTCCCTATATGTTTGAATGGACCTAGAAGAAAGCAATTGGATTTCTTCAAAAGGTTTTGAAATTTGTACGTCTCTTTCCTCAGTCTTGATGGTATAATCAGTCATAAGGAAGGAGAGTTTTGAAGATTCATAAATCTGTTTCTTTTGAATTCTGGGAATTTTCCAGTCATCAATTTGTTTTGAAAAATTTTCAATAGTGATTTCCTCACTGTTTACAACCCTTTTGAACTCAGAAGAGTCAGAAGTGGAAGAGTTTGAAAAAGATGTGTTCCTGTTAAGAAACGGTGTTAAATTCATTTTGAAAATAAAAATAAAATGTTTGAATGAAAAGGAGTATGGCCACCAAAATTACTGCCCTAAGACTCTCAAAACAAACTAGACTTACAACTGTACCTCCTCTCAACAGATCACTCAAAAAGTTTTACTATTTATCTTCTTTAACGAACTAAAACACTATTCACACAACTACTACCCCCCCAGGCTCTAATACCAGCAACGCCATAAGATCACAAGGTAAACAAAAACAAATGAACAACCAATGTTGTTCACACAACAAGCAAATCAACAATATATATATATATATATATATATATATATATATATATATATATATATATATATATATATATATATATATATATATATATATCAACAGTTTTTCACAGTTTTTAATCTGCAGGATCCTTAAAGAAAAGGCAAGCAAAAAGTGTACTCCTGTTACTTATAAAATACAAATAAATAAATACAGAATAATAAAGATAAATATACCGCAATATATTTATGTTTGAAAATTTATAATTTACAAAATTATTTTTTGCAAATTATAAAAGGGATACAAATTAAATATTTAAAGGTGTTTAGATATATAATTTCTAAGGCCTAGAGTTTTCAGAGAATTTCTCTTTCAACCTAAGCTCTCCTACAGGAAATCTGTCTTGTTTGAAGAGAACTGCCCTTTTATAGAGAAAACTGAGTGGTAGTTTTGAAATTTGAAAGGCAGTGGACCTGTTGGAGGACAGGCCAGCTAGTTTGGTCTTCTGAAAAGTTGGATTTTAGCTTCACAATTTAGAACTGTAGATGCTTTAAGTCTTTTCTTGGCAGAAGTGGAGTTCTTGTTTAAATAAGTGGAATAACTGTTGTTTTCCACTGTCGGCAGAAAAATAATTTAGAGGTGCAAAATTAAGAGTTCACAGCTACCTCCTCATCCAAATTGTTTTGTCTATAAAGCAATTTTGATGATTGTGAGCCTAGGAGTTAGAATGGTGTAAGGAACTAAAGGGATGTCTAAGTCAGTGCTTGGAGATGTTTGGGTGAGAGATACTGTTAAAAATGAAGAAGGTGAAAAGAACCATAGGGATATTTAAACAATTATTTCTAAACACCTATGGATGAAAAATGTAACTGATAAATGGAAGCGAGAAAAGGAACCAAAGGGATATCTTAACTAGTGGCTAGATATTTTTGGGTGAATTGATGAATATGGCTGATTATGATGAAAAGGTAGGGAAAGGAACTAGAGGGACTTCCATATTAGATATTTTTGGGTGAAAAAATTGGATTAATTTTGGATAAAATGAATGAAAAAAGGTAACCAGAGAGATGTCAATGTCTAGACATTTCCAAGTTAAGAATGTGGTTGACTTTAAGATGAACAATGATGGAAAAGGGAACTAGATTGACTTCTAAGTAAGAATTTAGATGTTTATGGGTGGAGGACATGATCAATTCAAAAATAAAGAGAGATGGAAAAGGAACCATAGGGATGTCTAGGTGATTGTTTCTAGAAATTTATAAGTGAAAATTGAAGGGTTTGGATAAAAGGGTATCGGTCAGCTTTGAAAAGATGTTAGCTAGCTTTGATGGGTACCAATTAGCTTCAGAAAGAGTCGATTAGCTTAAAGGAGGCATTAGTTAGCTTTAATAGATGTCAGCTTTAAGTAGGCACTAGTCAGCCTTATGAGATGTCGGTCAACTTCGAGGAGATACTGGTCAGTTTTAAAAGATGTCGATCAACTTTGAAGAAGTATTGGTCAACTTCAGGAGATGTCAGTCAGCTTTAAAGAGGTATTGATCAGCTTTAGAAGACGTTGGTCAGCTTTGAGGAGGCACTGGTCAACCTCAAGAGATGTCGATCAGCTTCAAGAAGGCACTGGTCAGCCTCAAGAGATGTCAGTCAGCTTCGAGGAGGTACTGATCAACTTTAAAAGATGTCAGTCAACTTCGAAGAAGTAATGGTCAGCTTCAAGAGATGTCAGTCAACTTCAAAGAGTTATTGGTTAGCTTTAAAAGATGTCAGTTAGCTTCAAAGAGGCACTAGTCAGCCACAAAAGATGTCAATGAGCTTTAAGGAGGCACTAGTCAGCCTTAAGAGATGTCGATCAGCTTCAAGGAGGCATTAGTCAGCTTAGAGATGTTGGTCAGCTGTGAGACACTGGTTAGCTTTAAGAGATGTCGGTCAGCTTCAAAGAGGTATTAGTTAGCTTTAAAAGATGTCGATCAGCTTCAAGGAGGCACTAGTCAGCCTCAAGAGATGTCAGTCAACTTCAAAGAAGTACTAATCAACTTTAAAGGCGCTTTTAGCTCAGCTTATACATGATTGTGCATTCTGCAAATAGTTGCATATACATGTATGTTTGTGCATAAATGATGCATGTTCATGTATGCATATTTTAGGATTCACAGACCTTTTGTTTAATTTTTTTATGCTATAGATGATTAGTGATGATGCATGTAATGGATGATTGCATAGATGCAAAAAGATGGATTCACATATTTGCTTTGTGAATGCAATTGTTCATATGAATTTTTCATCCATGAAAGCCATATTTCAAATAGTACATGCATTTGTGGACTAAGAAACTTAATAAGGTTAAGAAACTCAACTTGGATTAGTATGGAAAAGTTGCCATGGTGGCATTACGAAGAGTTCGAATGGACCGAGATTTTTTTTTTTTTTTTTTGAGGGCTTGCTTCAGTTTTTGGATTGATGGCCCATATTTTCTATTTTAGTGTTGGTAAAGAGGAGTTGTGTCCCACCTTTGAGCAGTTTAATGCTATGGCTTAGCTATGACTCAAAGGCAACTTTGGTGGTGCCAGAGTTCAAAGTCTGGCATCTTTTGCATTTTTCAAAAGATGCCATAGGCCAAAGGGTGGTTAGTGATGGTAATATGAATTTGACCACTGTTATTGAGAAGTTTCATGATCCTAGTGACTAGGGAGATATGAAGGGGTAGAGACTCAGAATAAGGGCCTTGGCTTTTTTGTTTGAGATTCGGATACCTATTTCATAGGTCCATTAATTAGGATGATGCCTAAGTGGCAATTGGTATTGTAGATGAAATAAAGGCATTTTATGCTTAGTGCTGTGTTGGCGGAGACACTTATGAGTCTTGATTACTTTGTTCAAGGTTTAGAGAGATGGATTATCTTCCCAGTTATTCTCTAGCTGAGAAAAAATTGCCTGTTCTTACCCTTTCTATTAAATGTGCTTTATGGGTGTTTGGTTTTAGATTTTGGATTTTTTGCATGTGTGGCTGATTTTTAGATGGTGACTCCTACTTTTCAGTCTGCATATGCCTTAGTGAGACTTAGTCAGATATCGAATAGGATGGTTGCTTGTCGTTACCCCCGAAGGACATATTTTAGCACTACCAATGGTAAGGGATTGGATCTTTCATGATTGAAGGCCATGGCTGTTGAGTGATTTGCTTATTAAGTTTGGTTTAAATGACCTTCCACTAGGTGATGAGAGTTTTGAGGCAGACTCAGGATGTGCCCCTAGCTATTCCCTTCTTAAAGTCTGTGAGAATCACAGCCTCCATCACTAGAACTATCGAGGCGGCTAGCTGAGAGAAGTATGATAGGTGGTTAATAAAGGTGGTTTGGCCAATTAAGAAAGAGCACCAAGCTGTCCTGTTGAGGGTAGCGGGAGTGACAATAGAGATAGAGGGGTGACCTAATCTTTAAAGGAGACTCAAGGATCTATAAAAGGTGTAACACTGTAGGTTGTAGTAGTGATTCAAACTGCAATTGCAGTAAGGAGATAGGATGACATTACAGTGGTGGTTCAAAGAAGGACTACTATAGTTAGGGCACACAGGGGTATTGCAGTTTATGAATTGCAAAGGAGGATTTTTGGGAGCAGTTTCAAAATTACTGGTACTTAGGGGAGGATTTATGACACTATTGTGGTGAGCTAGTATTTCTACTGCTGCGGTAGAAGGAGTACAAAGACTAAGAGAATGGGTGTGACATTTTGAGGAGATTGTGATGGACTTTGACTCTGACAAGGACATGAGGAGTGTGCACCCTAGGAGGGTTGGCTATTATGGCTTCAGATATGACTCTTTTCTTTCTATTTAGGAAATTTGTAGGTTAACAGGACTACACGGTGCAAGATAAGCTATAAACGACATTAAAAGGGCTATCCTTTTTTTCATAATGACGGGTTTGTATTTTGCAAAATTTGATTACCATTAAATGAAAGATCTTTTATTTTTGCTCTAATTTTTGCCTAAGCCGGCCTTTCGGATTTTCAACTTAGCGAGCATTCTTTTTCTTCTTCTTTTTTTCTTTTGTCTTTTTTTTCTGTTTAGGAAAAAGAATTAAGTGAATGATGCATTAGGCATAGAGAAAATGAGAATGCTATGCAAACAAAATATTTTATATTATAATTTGGAGTGCACCCAAGTCAAGCTACCTACATATCTATTATATCACTTTTCTATCAGTCATTTCTTTTAGGGAGAATTAGGTCAATGTAGTTTTGATGCAAATGCATCAAAAACAAAAATGAAATGCATATGTCATCTTTGGATGATGTATCGTTTCAGCTGATCCAGGTTGCTAGGATGAGAGAATTCACTTCCGTCCACATCCATGAAGATGGCACCTCCGTTGAATGGAATCTTCTTAAGCATGTATGGTATGGCCTAATTCGTTCTGAACTTAATTTTATGAAATTACATGTCATAAAAATTTAAAATCTTATTTAGTATATTTTTTTGCTTATGTGTTACTTTATGATATAAGAATAATATATTATTTCCTTGAAATTGTACAATTTATTAACTTTATTTTTATACATATTTGTAAATTTCTTTTTTGGTTCGTTCATAATGGTAGGATTTTGTATTGTTTTACTTTAATAAATAAATATTTATTATCGCTCGCTCATAGGAACAATTAGTATACATTACCTAGTTTTATAGAATGTATGGCCTAAAATAAATTCAATCTACTTTGTATTACATTTTGCAGCTTCTGTACTATGTTTTGAGAAAGGTATAGTATATTGATTCCTTGAAATCATACAATTTACTTACTTTACTTTTATACATATTTTTAAAATTTTATTTTCATTGGTTGATAATGATAGGAGTTCGTATATTTTTAACTTTAACCAATATATTTTTAACTTTAACTAATAAGTAGTTGTTATCATTGGCTATATTGAAACTGGTATATATTAATTAATTTTATGAAATGGTATGCCATAAAAATTCAATCTCTTCTTTAGTACATTTTTGTTGCTTATTTGCCACATTATAATATAAGAATAGTATATTGTTTCCTTGAAATTGTACAATTTACTTACTTTACTTTTATACATATTTGTAATTTTTTTTTTATGGTTCATAATTGTAGGAGTTCATATTATTTTTTACTTTAACAAATAAATATTTGTTATCGATGGCTACATTAAAACTAATATATATTACTTAATTTTATGAAATGGTGTGGCATAAAAAATTCAATCTATCATTTGGTACATTTTGTTACTTCTATACTACATTATGAGGAGATAATAGTATTATGCTTCCTTGAAATCATATAATTTATTTACTTTACTTTTATACATATTTATAAACTTTTATTTTTATTTGTTCATAATGATAGGAGTTTATATTATTTTTTACTTTCACTCATATATATATATATATATATATATATATATATATATATATATTTGTTTCTTAAACTATATATTATATGTAAAATTGTTTAAATAAAAAATTGATTTGCCATTTAATTTTACTATTGAAAGGGGTTCCAAATTTCGATGTTAAATTGGAGGTAACTTTTGCTAAGTATCTTGAAACTAAAAAGACATACAATCCCTACTTGTACTGTGTGTATAATATGTTGTGTAGAGTAGGGCTAAGCACAGAAGTTGGAGATACCAGAGTGTACCGAAAATCTCCAAAACCGAAAAATATCTGTTGACTGTTTGACTTTCTCCGAACCGAACTGTCCCGATTTTCCTAATGATATGGTTTTCGAGATTAATAATTATCCATACCGAGAACCGTATTGAACCATACTAAACCGTCCTCGAGCCGAAGAACCGAAATTAGAACCAATTTAAAGGGTATATATATATATATATATATATATATATATATATATATTGAATTAACAACAATTTAAGGAAATTCAATAATATATAAGTTAAAATTAATTTTTATTAATTATAAAATTTCACTTTTAAATTAATAGTTGTTTTATATACATACATATATATATATATATATATATATATATATATATATATATATATATATATATATATATATATATATATATATATATATATATATATATATATATATATATATATACATACACACACTTTTTGATTTTGAATAAGCAACACATTAAAAAAAATTCAATAATGTATAAGTAAAATTTAATTTTTATTAATTATAAAATTTTATTTTCAAATAAGTTATTATATCAAATTAGTTATTATATTGCAACTCTACTTCAATAATATATAAATAAAATAATTTAATTATTTCAAAACTCTACTTCACTAAAGTGATTTATATCTCTAAATACTATAAATTAAAGTTCGATTAATATTCATTAGTTAAAGTTACAAATAACACTATTAATTCCAATCAAAATAAAACTATTGATTCCAATTTAGCTATAGAAACCAATTGAAGTAATAGAAACCAATGGATTGAACATATAGAAATAAATTAATTGAAATCTTATAAATCCATCAATTAATAAATAAGAAAAAATATAGAACTTCATAATCTTCTTATTCAATTGATTTAATGAAATTATTTGATTAATTTAGTTTAAGTTGAATTAATTTTTATCAATTATAAAATTTTATTTTCAAATAAGTTATTATATCAAATGAGTTATTGCATTGCAACTCTACTTCAATAATATATAAATAAAATAATTTAATTATTTCAAAACTCTACTTCACTGAAGTGATTTATATCTCTAAATACTATAAATTAAAGCTCAATCAATATTCATTTGTTGAAGTTACAAATAAAACTATTAATTCCAATCAAAATAAAACTATTGATTCCAATTTAGCTATAGAAACCAATTGAAATAATAGAAACCAATGGATTGAACATATAAAAATAAATTAATTGAAATCTTATAAATCCATCAATTAATAAACAAGAAAAAATATAGAACTTCATAATCTTATTGTTCAATTGATTTAATGAAATTATTTGATTAAGTTAGTTTAAATTGAATTATGAAAATAGATTGATTAAAATTATATTCAAATTAATTGAATCAATATTAAAAATATAATTGATTGAATCAATATTAAAAATATAATATTTAATTCTTGCGCTTAATTTAGTTTAATCAATATTACTTTTTAGTATTCAATAATATATTTTCCACTTATAAAATCAAATACAAATTATTTAACTAATTTTAAAGATATTAAAATTGGCTCATAAAATTTAAATTCTAAATTTTCATTCAAAAAAAAATTAAATTCTAATGTCTCCTTAAAAAATTATTTGGCAAAAAAAAACACTAAAAAGTGAAAACTACGTCGTTTTAAGGTTGTATCTGTTTTAACCCTAGGTATAATATTACCCTTAATTCCTTAACAACTGCTCACCTCCCATCTTTCTCACCGAGCCTAAAGCATATAGCCTCAAAAGTCACAGCCACCCAGACGGCCAGACCTATGCCTCTTCCTTCTCATCCGATTCTGCACACAAGAAACAGTTCACCTCACCACCACCCTCTTGCCCTCTTCTCTATCATCTACACGCAAGATAAAACTCACCTCACCATCACCATTCACACAAACAAAATTGGCGTTCGATCTGGCAGTGGCTCACCAAACCATCACCATCTCGCCTCACCGGACCATCAAAGGTAGCAGTTGCTTGAACCGATTACTTAGCAGCGAGCACCCAATGTTGTTCAATTTGGTAGTGGAGATTTTTTTCATTTTGGTAATCTGAATTTTGTGTTGTGTTATAAGTTCTATAGATGATAGATTTTGTTTCTCTTTTATAACAATTAGGTTTTAACACATGAATAAGCATTCATTTTGTTCCTTTAACTTAAAAATTGGGTTTTCAACACATGAAAAAAAAAAAAGAATACAAATTTCCTAAAATATCTAAAATTTTGAATAAGGCAAAAAGATTTCTGGAACATTCTTTTTCTCATTTTCAGAATTTTTCTAATATTATGGCTTTTTAGCTATTCATTTCATATTAGAATTTTTAGTTCAAGAATAAAATTCTAGTGATTAAAATGTTATTATTTAGTATAATTTTGTGGTTTTGAAAACCTGCTTGTTGTTATCAATTTTTCATTTCTTCATTTATAGTGTTTTGGCAGTCTGTTTATGGCTCTTTTTATTCCTGCAGAATCTGTTCTGCTTGGCTTTGACAAACTCCTCAAAGAATGGCCTCCAAGTTTTCATAAGCTTTTGTGAGTGGTAAGAAAACTTTTGTTTTTAGTTCTATGTTTGTGTTTTGTGTTCTGTGTTCTGTGTTATGTCCTATGTTTTGTGTTCATTTATGTGTTCTTCTTTGTAGTAGAAAAACTGATTTGATTTTAATTATTTACAGTGACAAGTAAGCACAAAATAATTGCCAGCAGTAACACTGATGATGATATGCCACCACCACCATCAGGAACTAGAACTTGCAATTCCACTACTACTATTGCTACTGCTACTACTCAAAGGCCCCAAACCCAAATGGATGGTTCCAATCCACTTCTAGTAAATGGTAATCCCACTTCTACTTCATATGTCACTAAAAAAAATAGGTATGGAGTTTGGGATCCTTTTGAGAAATTAAAATATGATGATGGGAATGAAATAGGGAGAGCTAAATGTATTTGGTGTAGTAAGGTTTATCAATGTAAATGTGAGCAAGGCACTTCAGGGTTATGGAAACATTTAAGGGAAACTTGCAAAAAGTGTCCTTTTAAGAAGGATTTAGTTGATGCATATAAGAATAAAGATAAAACACAAAAAAATTTGAATTTTCAAAGTGGAAGCGAATCTGAAAATTCTAAATTAGGTTATTGGATGTTTGATCAACAAGCTACTATAGATGCTTTGGTTAGGATGATTATAAAGGATGAGCTTGCTTTTAGGTTTGTTGAGGGGGAAGGGTTTAGGAAATTTATTCAAATTGCGATTCCTCAATTTCAAATTCCTTCTAGGTTCACTATTGCTAGAGATTGCTTTTCTTTGTTTGTGCAATAAAAGAAAAAATTGCGTGCTTTACTTCAATCTCAATGTCAAAGGGTTTCTTTAACTATAGATACTTGGACTAGTATTCAAAATGTGTCTTATTTGTGTTTGACTACTCACTTTATTGATTCGCATTGGAGTATGCATAAGAGAATTCTCAATTTTTGTGTCATTAAGAGTCATAAAGAGATTAATATTGGGAATGCTATTGATTTTTGCATGGATGAATGGGGTTTGAACAAAGTTATGTGCATTAATGTTGACAATGCATCATCTAATGACACTACAATTCAACAATTGAGAAAAAAGCTATTAAAGAATTCATCATTTGTAAAATTTATCAAATATATATTGTAGATTCATCATTTGTAAACTGTAAATTCATATTAAACTTTAAATTATCAAGTTTATTAGATTTAAAATTTAGGTTCATCACATATAACTATCAAATTCATTAGATATAACATTCAGATTCATCATATATCATATGCAGATTCATTATCTTTTACTGTTAGATTCATGATTTAATTATTCTATAATTCAATTTTATTTATTCCTCATATTTATAATTTTCATTTTTTAATATTTCACATATAATTATGAGGTTTATTAGATTTAAAATTTAAGTTCATCACATATAACTATCAGGTTCATTAGATATAACATTTAGGTTCATCACATATAACTATCAGGTTCATTAGATATATCATATATATATTCATTTACATTTACTGTCAGATTTATAATTTAATTATTCTATAATTTAATTTTATTCATTACCCATATTTATAATTTTTATTTTTTAATATTTCACATATAATTATGAGGTTTATTAGATTTAAAGTTTAGGTTTATCACATATAATTATCAAGTTCATTAGATATAACGTTTAGATTCATCACATATAACTATCAGGTTCATTAGATATATCATATATATATTCATTTACTTTTACTATCAAATTCATAATTTAATTATTCTATAATTTAATTTTATTCATTCCTCATATTTATAATTTTTATTTTTTAATATTTCACATATAATTATGAGATTTATTAGATTTAAAGTTTAGGTTCATCACATATAACTATCAGGTTCATTAGATATAATGTTTAGATTTATCACATATAATTATCAGGTTCATTAGATATATTATATGCATATTCATTTACTTTTACTGTTAGATTCATAATTTAATTATTCTATAATTTAATTTTATTCATTTCTCATATTTATAATTTTTATTTTTTAATATTCCACATATAATTATGAGGTTTATTAGATTTAAAGTTTAGGTTCATCACATATAACTATCAGGTTCATTAGATATAATATTTAGGTTCATCACATATAACTATCATATTCATTAGATATATCATATACATATTCATTTACTTTTACTGTCATATTCATAATTTAATTATTTTATAATTTAATTTTATTCATTCCTCATATTTATAATTTTCATTCTTTAATATTTCACATATAATTATGATGTTTATTAGATTTAAAATTTAGATTTATCACATATAACTATCAGGTTCATTAGATATAATATTAAGGTTTATCATATATCACATGTATTTTCATTATCTTTTACTATCAATTATACTAGTAAGAGAATAAAATATATTTTTTAAAAGTCATAAATTTATATTTTATATGTTATGAACCGATACTTTATAACTGATAAACTTATCCTATATGATTTATGAACTTTGATAGATTAGTTTCTTACCATAAAAATTTTAGATATTATTTTAATAATATAAATATTACAACAAAATTTTGATATCATAAAAAAATAAAAATATTAATTTATAATTAATTTAAATAAATAATAATATAAATTATTAATTAAATTAATTAAATAAGTTTATAACTGATAAACTTATCCTATATGATTTATGAACTTTGATAGATTAGTTTCTTACTATAAAAATTTTAGATATTATTTTAATAATATAAATATTACAACAAAATTTTAATATCATAACAAATAAAAATATTAATTTATAATTAATTTAAATAAATAATAGTATAAATTATTAATTAAATTAATTTTATATAAATTTATAGAAAGTGAATTTTATTTAATGCATTAAATAATTCACCTAAAAAATATAAAATAATATTTAATAACTCTATTAGTTTTATCAAATTCAACATAAATAAAAAATCAAACTGATAATTTTATAAAAATAAATAAATAAATATTTATAAAAAAAATTCAATCATTAATGTAATTTTTTTTCTTATAAAAACTAATATAAATTTGATTAGAACAATTAACAAATAAAAAAATTCAATCATTAATATAATTTTTATTGAAAATATTACAAATAAATAAAGTAAAAAAGAAAAAAAGAATAACTTAAAAAGGAAAAAAAATAAAGAATTTTTAAAAAAAACCAAAGAAAATTACTAGCTGAAATTAGAACCCACCACCTCAAATATATTTACTTATTACATTAACCAACCAAACCTACTAATAATTTTGAAAATTTTTTGACGCATATAATAGTTAATATTTTGGATCCAGGTCCATAATGCAATATGAACCCGGGTCCATGATATAGCAACTCGACATAAATTACAACCAAATGCCACATTTTTAATTGTAAAGAAAATTAAAACATAGACATTAAAATGTAAATATTAAGTCAATAAATTTTTGATTTAATGATATTAAAATTATTTTTAAAATTTTGAAGTTATAAATTTGAATTATAATCAGAGTCAAATTAAATAAAAAAAATTAAAAACGTTCATATATCAATAGTATAATCCTCCCTACAAAACAATTGATAAGAAATGAAGGAAAGAAAATGATAAAGAATTGAGAGTTATTCATTATTTGAAAGTTATGAAATTGGATAAGAAAAAATAAGAAAATATTAGTTATCCCAGAAAATTTAGGTGAATAAAAAATATCTTAATTGTTACTGAAAATAACATTTTAATAATACCATTTTACCTTTAATAACTTGCATTCCTTCTTATATCCTTTAAACATTCAAATATAAAAATAATTATTAATTTTTTCTTTTCTTTTCTTATTCCAAAACTTAAAATTATCATTTCCTTTCTCACTCACATAAAACTCTCAAATTAAGTCTAAATACATAATTGTATTGTCTATCTTAAAGTAGGCTAGTTTTGACGAAATAATTAAGAGGTTAAAATGAATTTTCTCTTTTTTAGTTTTTTTTTTAGGTTAAAAAGTAATTAGTGCACACAATATTATAAAAATTTATCTAGATATGAATTGATGAAAAAAAAAATCAAGAGATTAATCTTTAATTACGAAGCAAAACTTCTACTTCTCTTTCATCTGCCTACCTTTTTTCAAGTATAAATTTATATAATTTTATTACATCAATTACTTTTAGGGATTTTTACATAAAAATCTATAAAATCTTATATTTATATGCTACCTGCTATTTTTGTTACTTTTGGATAGTTCTTTATATAAAAGTAAGAAACAATAACAAATCTCATAAAAAAATAGCAAGATTTTGAATATTCAAATTGAAAAAGGTTTGGGGAAAGCTTTAATAGTAAATCAAAACCAAAGAACCTAAAGAAAATCAAAAGATCAACAAAGTTTTGAAGATTTATTCAGTTCAATTGTCAACAAATCTAATTCTTTAATTGCTTGAGAGATAATTCGAATTTCATACGTATATTTCAGTAAATTTTGTGTTGTTTTAACTATCATTGCATTGAAAATCTTCAAAACGAATAGATCATATGATTTTTTTTACGAACTTAAAAGATATAGAAGATGAAATTTCAAAATCTGTAGAAAACTAACAATATTTTGCACCAAAACCCAAGAAATAGTATATCACAAATGTCTATAGGTATATCATAAGTATATATTTTGGAAAAATTGATTATCTTGAGTTTTATAGTGTTTATTTTATTTATATCTTAGAAAATTATTGATGTGAGGTCTCACCCGAGCACCAGTCTGATCCGCTAAGTGGGAATCGAAATGCTCATTTGGGTTTGTACTCATAATGAAACCCTCGAGTTCACATTGATTGATTTTTTGAAAAGAGTTGCCACCTTAATTTTATTTTATTTGGAAAAAGATTAAGAGAAAAATCTAAATTGACTCCAATTAATATCCCAAAGGAAAAATATCACTAGCCTTGAAATCAAAGAATATTCGGGGACTAGGTTTTTGGTTTATTTAGAAAAATAAGTTTGGCAAATTTAATATAAAATGACTTAAAATAAATTTCATGTACTATATACAAAATTTATGAACAATTATATATTGCATGAATAAACAAATAAATAAACATTCATTTGAAACAATAAAATAAAGTAAAGAAATTAACTTTTACAATTCAAAATCAAAATAGGGGATACTTCCTCTAGCCCTTATGGGTTTTAGGGAAGTCACATATTCCCTAAAATAAAGAGGAGGGTAGGGGGGGCGGTGCGGTAGGGGTGGATGGGAGAAAGAGAGAGAGAGGGGGAAATCTTATTCTAGTATAAGCCAACATTTAGCATTTGTCTACTTTTTGGATATGTTGATGAAACAAGAGCATTCTAAATCTCATCTAGGTAGGAAAAATATGAAATTTTTTGGTCAGTATGTGTATTTGTGAAATAAAATTTTAAACCAGTTAAAAAGATTAACCTAAATTGCTATAGGTGTTGATGTGTTAATTTTCATCGAGGGATGTCAAAGTCGACTAGGAATTTTTTTTCCTGAAAGATTGCATAGGATTTTAGAGATATTGAAGTTCATATGTTTCTAATAGGTACTAGCATGGAAGGAATGTATCCTACTTTTAAGTGATTTTGTGCCATGATGAACTGGCCAATTTGACTACCATTAGGGACAAAAAGTTTTGATATTTTGTTTAACCTTGGCTTGTATATTTAGAGGGTTTATTAGGCTATAAAATTGATTTTCCAAATAGAGAATTTTAGCAACATTACCATATTGATATATTTTGAAATCATACTTAGTCTAGATCGAGTATGTAGGGTTGATGGAGCAGTTAGTCTAACACTTTTGTAGGTCAGTTTTTGTTCCTTTCATTTTATGATTGTTTTTAACATATGAACTCCAATGCTTTGTCCATAATCTCATTTCACCAATTTAGTCACCACTCATGTATCTTAAGCTAGAAAACTAATCTTTTCATTGCCAATAGATTTGGTTTAAAGACCTTTCAAAGTGGTTACCCTTCATAATAGGTTGTCTTGCATCTCATCATTGTATTGTGAGTGCAAGATTGTGACTAGATTTGACTTTTAAGAGGAAGTTGATTAGCTAGCTTTTCTAGTTTCAACTAGAGGATTTGCTATAGTTTGTTACCTTTTTTTCATAGCCCCTGATCTTAAACTTATGATGGTCAAGGATGTTCAGGGAGTTTTCTTCATCTGTTAGCTTTTCTTCTTTAAAAGAAAAAGGTAAAGGAAAATAATTTGAACAACTCATCCAAGAAACTGTAACTTCTGCAACAAAGGATAAGATAAAAGGTGGGAAGGTTCTCTTTTCCCCTCTCTTCTAAACTAATGCTTAGTACAATGTTAATCTTTATTACTCAAAAGAAATATGTTGGTGAAATACTTAAAAAATTTTGTCTCACATATTGCAAACTAGTGAGCACACATGCAGCATGGAGAAAAACTGAAGAAAAAAAATGGTTCAAATTCAGTTGATGTTTCTATGTATAAAAGCTTGATTGTTTGTCTCTTATTTCTTTTTACAACTAAGCTTAACATCATGTATGCTACAAGTATTTTATCCATGTTTATGCATTCACCCATAGCAATAAATTTTAAAGCAATAAAAAGAATTTTATTGACTTTGGAGTATTTTACAAAAGATTTACAGCCGTTAACTCTTAGGATTAATTGATAGTGATTAGAGTAGTTCACAAGATGATATAAGAAGCACTTCAGGTTATTATTTTGCACTTGGTTCTAGTATTGTATTTAGAGTTCAAGAAAGTAAGGCTCAGTTGCATAGTCAATAGCAGAAGCAAAGTATGTGGTTGCATCTGTTGCTATTAATCAAGCTATGTGGATTAGGAAGATCAAGACATAAAGATTAAATATCATTGCATTAGAGAAGCTAAGAAAGAAAATGAAGCCCAATTGTTGTATTGTGGTGTTGAAGATGAATTGGCTGATATATATTACTAAGGCTTTGCAGAAAAATAGTTTTCAATTGTTAAAGGAAAAGCTTGGAGTTGTTAGCAGCATTTGTATCAAGGAGGAGTGATTAAGTCAGCATCAAGAAAAATTATGATGCAATCCACTGTTGCATCAAATATTTTTTTGCTTTTGGCAAGCCTGACCTTAGACCAAGGCAATTAAGTACTTCCCTAAGGCTCCACAATTCAAAAGGTCTCTATGGTTTCAAAGTATTTCAATATTATAGTCATTTGTTTTTTTTTTCTTTAGTCTTATGTTTGTTAAATATTAGTTTTAGAAAGCTCCAATCATTTGCAAATGATTTTATTAAATATTAGTTTTGAAAGGGCCCAATTCATTTGCAAAAAATTTACAAAGTTAAAGGAATAAATATTCTTATTCCATTTACCATTAGAATTAATGATATTTTATATGTATATGGTAAATAAAAAATCTCTTTTGTTTCCATCATTTTTCCTCCAAAACAAGCTACTTTAATTATTCTTTTACTCTTGCCTTCTGCATATTAAATTAAGCAAAAAAAAAAAAGTGATTTTCAATATCATTTCAACCATTTGAGCATTTCTATCATTTCAAATATCTAATATTTAACAAAGTATTTTTTTTCTTATTTCTACTTAAATATAATTAGTCAAATTTATTTGGATATTTCCTATTTTCATGTAATTTGAGATTTTTATTCACCTAAGCCTCATTTTGAGTAAGGTCGGCCTTGCTTTTGGTATTTTGTAATTAATTAATGAAGAAAGTTGCTTGAATGATATAGTGAATGTAAGCTTTGAATTAACTTGTGATGGAACTCACTTTAAGCTTTAATTTGGGGGACGTAATTCCTCAAAAGGAAAGTAAGGGGAATATAACAAAAATATGCCATTTAAAAAACTTATTTACCCATATATGCTACTTTCAAATATATTTACCCATATATGCCATTTTTTCAGCAGGGAAGGGGTGAGGACCACAAAACCGGCAGTCAAACTTCCAATTTTGTGGCCAAAACTGGTGCACGCCCTGTGTGCAGAAAACCGGATATTTGACATCTGATTTTTTGCACACATGGCAAAGAAAACCGGATGTTAAACATTCGGTTTCTATTTTGGCTGTGGACAAAATAACATAAAACCGGATCTCTAAGATCCAATTTATGTATATATTTAAATCCCACCATATTTCCCTTCATCATTCTACAAATTTATTTCTCCCCCTCCGAAGCCAAATTTTTTATCAATCAAATTTCCCTTTATTTTCAGTTTAGGTGTATTTTTTACATTAAAAGGAGGTAAGTAATTTTTTTTTATATTTATTATATGTTTTTTAAGCAAATATTTATAGTAAGTAATTTTTTAAAAAATTTATTATAAGTTTTTTAAAGCAAATATTTATTATAAGTTTGTCATTTATAATGAATTTTTTTATGGTAAATAATTTTTTTTAGTATTTTTTATAAGTTTTTTAAAGCAAATATTTATTATAAGTTTATTTCTTATATTAAACAGTGGTCATTTATAATTTTAATTGATAAATTTTTTATCAATAATATTTTGTTAATTAATAATTATTTGAAATTGCAAATATGTGAACTAAATATTTAGGTGAAATAATTTTATTTCATAAATAATAATATATGTATATCATTTAGAATGAATTTTTATTTTTAATAGATTTGATGATTTTTGTGATATAAAATTTGTTATTATGAAATAACAATTATTAAGAAATAAGTGAAATAATAATTTAATTAGTTTTATATTTATTTAAATCACATTAGTGTATAATTTTTTTAAAGTTTTTGTTTAGATTTCGGAAAAACTAAACAAATACAATTTTTTCAATAATAAATTTTAAGAAATATTTATATAATTAATATATTATTAACTAAACAAATATATTATGTTTTTCAAGAAAATATTTATGGTAAGTAAATTTTTTTTTAATATTTATTATAAGTTTTTTGAAGCAAATATTTATTATAAGTTTATCATTTATAATGAATTTATATTTTTAATAGATTTGATGATTTTTGTGATATAAAATTTGTTGTTATGAAATAACAATTATTAAGAAATAAGTGAAATAATAATTTAATTAGTTTTATATTTATTTAAATCACATTAGTGTATAATTTTTTTAAAATTTTTGTTTGGATTTCAGAAAAAGTAAACAAATACAATTTTTTCAATAATAAATTTTAAGAAATATTTATATAATTAATATATTATTTCTTAAATTAAGATAATAAATAATGTTTAATTATATTAATTGTTCATAAAAAAAATAATAACTAATGGTCACGACCTCTATGTCTCCCTTGAACATGACATCGATCTCCTTCAGTCCCACAAGGTGGAGGCCGACGGTTACGTGGTGGAGCACGTCTTGGCTGAACTACAGTAGGTTGCACTTCTAGAGGCTCTTCTTCTGCAGCAGCAGCATCCTGCTCTTGTGCATCAATCTGATATGGAATAAGAGAATGTGTAAAAATAGGTCTTGATGTAGGAAACTGAAAAAAAAAAAGCCGGTGCAATCATATCAGTTGGAGTGAAGAACCCACCAGAATATTCTGTTTGCTTTGTAGGAGTTCCACCCCACTGTGCTCCTGTCCAATGCGTGAATACAGAAGATGGTGCTGGTACATATGGATTCGGTAGAAACAGTTTAGTTGCAAAAGGGTCATACGGAGGCTACATATGTGAACTAAACTGTAAGAATTGAGTGGAGAATTGTCCGTACAAATCATCCATAGCAGCAAGTGGCTGAGCCCCTAATGAACTATCAAACTCAAATCTAGTTGATGTGCTGGGCTAGAACCTATCATCATCAACTGTGGCATCCTGCTAACCAAATTGATGGAATTCTACTAGTCACAATACATCAGAGAAATCAGATATACTCATTGAGTGCCTTTGGTTGGCACTGCGACTAGAATACCATCGAGCTCGTCATCCTCTGGGACCTACATCTGGCTGATGATGTTCTGGAACTTCCTCTAGCTCTGGAGGTTGGCCCGTGACAATACGTTCCTCCTCAGCCAATGCATCAAACAAGGTTTGATTGATTTCATGAATTGTCTGAACATCATTTGTTATACAGATTCTCTCCACAGCATCTTTCTGCAAGTAATACATTATTAATTAGATACAACATGGAAAAATTGAAATAATGCGAGTTTTATATTACTGGAACAACAACTAATCGTTGTGGCAAATAAACCACCATTGTGAGATAAATATCTGATGGTGACCCTTCTATACCATTCCATATACTGAGAATGGTACTGTGGGCGTGTCTCTTGTGGCACATCTACACGGATTTGCTGACGTCTATCATTCCATATTGCAATCCATTGTTGATGATGCATACGCCAATCACTAACTCCAGAACGTAAGTCAATGTTCTCAAGCCCTCTAGGTTGACGAGGCTGCCTCAGAATATGTTGCCTCTATCCAAACTATCTCAAAACTCTATCAGGCTAGTGCCATTGGACAATATGAAAGCATATAAGTGGGACAACTGCTTGCCATATATCTTGCCCATTACAGCAATAATCAGGGAGTGCTTCCATTATCTCATGGTCATAGGGCTGCCATACCATCTACATTATAAAAATTTCAACATTCATTAGAATAATACATGATAAAAAATAACATATCAATAATTATGTCATTTGTGTAATCCTAATTACATAGCTGCTGATCATGCATGACATCAAATTTATACCGAATAACTAGCAAGACGTGGGTAACGAGCTCAGCAACTCGTCTGGAGGCGCTCCATATGTATTTAAAATAAATGTAATTAATCATGAATATTAAATAAATTAATATAATACAAATATTATAATTCATACTCACCGTTGCCCCAGAGGGGCGTCAGCAGCTGGCATCCTCTGATGTAGGATGGGAGAAATTATGGAAAGTCTATCCCACGCCCAAATTTGTAATAGGAATACTGGTCCTGCAATTTCAGTTGCGTCTCGATGAGCTGCCGAACATAGCTCACTATACAAATATATAAGACATACAGCTCCCCAGCTGTATTGACCAGTACGGTCGAAGTCCTCTAAGATAGGCAACCACATCAAATGGACTCGATTGTCATCATTAGTAATGAATAAAACTCCACCAATAAGATAGAGTATATATGCACGCACATACGTATCCATCTGAAACTCAGTCGAGTCATCTGGAAGAGTGCCAAATCTTGTATTTAGCCAAGTAAATGACACTTTGTTGCCTCTAATTTGCGAGCCCTATGGGACCTGACCAAGAAGTCTCATGCATAGGTCACATCCATTAATATGTGTAGTACCCATCACTGCATGACCATCTATAGGTAGACCTGTCTGTATGCATACATCATGTAAGGTGATGGTCATCTCTCTATACGAAAAATGGAACATATGTGTCTCTGGTCTCCATCTCTCTATAAGCGCAGTAATCATATGGTAGTCTAATTGGAAAAAGTCCAATCTAGAGACACCGTAAAATCTAGTGCGATGTAATCAGGGAAGTATGCAGTCATCAATCACAAAATCACGTAATACTGACGCATTATGCCTACATCTCAATGGCATGCTGGCTCTCTCATCCTCCCATACATCTCTCGATCAATGATCATCCTGCATGTCTAACAATATAGGATCGTATGGTCCAAGATATATATGATCTGCAGCATGTCCACCCTCCATACCTGAATAGACACAAGTAATCAAATTTATCACATATGAAATAAGGATAGTGCATTATGAAAGCATGTAAAATGTAAAAATTTATCACAAATTCATAATCAAATTAAATTACACAACTTCATATTAAAATAACACAACAATAACAGTCTTACATCTACTTCTATTTGTGAAATTACAAATTCAATAACTAGAGAAATTACATAAGTTCACATTTCAATTTATATAATATTATTAGTGACATATGTTTCTTTGGCATTCATACAATAACATTCTTGTGTTATTTATTTGACTTATCATACATCTGTGTCTTCATCTAAAAGTTCAATATCAGATGAACACTTTATCGATGCTGCAAGTGCTCTAAAAATACGTGCTTCATTGATGTCTCCATCTTTAAGAAATTCCCTAGCATGATGGTTAAAGTTAAATCTATTTATTTTTATCATAATGCGATTATTTTCTTCCCTTATGCGAAATAATGCATGACGAATTTCATCGATAGTTGCTATTGACATATGGATTGCCTTAGCAGTGGGTAATGGGATACAGAAAGCATTTGCTTCTTCCCGAAGTATTAATGATTGGCGAGTGCGATAAGAGCATTCATCATGCATCATTGCAATAACATGCTCACTATACTATTGATTGGGGTCAATAGGATAATGAAAATTATCATCAAGGGACCAATGTCGGCCATATGACCTGAATATGTCACCAGGAGTGTAAAATGATATTGTCACCTGAAATAGATTATATGACATATAATTAAATAATAATGCATAATTATATATCGCTTGTATATAAGGCATTAAAGTTAAAATAAGTTTATAAATATAATAATACATTTTATTACAATAACTAGTCTGAAATCACACAATAAGCATTTCATTGATTTTTCCTACTATTTGCGGCGGGACATGTCTTAATGTTATGGCTAGGTTGATCACAAAATCTACATGAATAACCAAATTTTTCATTAATTTGCCAATCCATCTTTCCTTTTATCCTTGTTGACTTTGGTCTACCACTGCCACATAACCATTCCGAATTAGGTTTAACACACAAGTTTTGACAATCAGGCCAATAAGCTGGATGACCTAGGGGATGAAAGTTGGATTCCCAGCAACTTAAGGAACGTTCCAACTTGTAAAATGGGGAAATGAATTGGTTGAAGTCCATGCCATTCTTCAAACAACATGCAATAGCACGCGAGCAAAGAATCTTATATTGCTGAAATTTACCGCATGTGCATTCAAGTTTTGCCAGTTCCACCACTTGAGCATTGCCTCCTTTAATCTTTCTTCTCCGATTCTGGCGACCTGTGGTCACTTCACATAGGCCTGTTCGTCTATTGAAGTGTTGTACTGTATGACCACTTGCCCGTATAGTCCATCTAGCCAATTTCTCCCTACAAAAAAGGGTTATGTATGACCTTCTTGTATTTTCTTCTTGTACTCTCAGCTCCAGTGATCAAATGCATTAACAAGTTTATTAAAAATTTTGTTAACCATGGCGATTATCGGCAATCCTCGTTCATCTTTCAAAAAACTATTAACAAATTTAGCAATATTGGACATCATGTTGCCATATCTAAAGCCGCCATCATAAGAAAGGGTCCACTGCTCTTTTGGGATTTTCAATAACCATTTTGATGATTCCTTATCCAATGTTGTGATCTTCTTTCGTATTATGGCGAATTTCCTCTTTTGTATCTCGTAAGCTTATGAAAAAAAATTATTTTAATGAATATAATTGACATACAATTTAAAAATAGTTAATGAATGAGAGAATGTGACATACCAGCATCTTGTATCATTTTTTCTTTTTTGGATTTTTGAAAGTTGTGTTGTAGTTACTGACCACATGGTGTATGTAATAACGATGTGGACACATTTTCCACAAATCATTTTTCATTGCATTGATTATCCCTTTATGATGATCAGATATCACACACAACTCTTTACTATCGGTGACATAAGCCCAGATACACGTCATGAACCAATTCCAGTTATAGTTATTCTCTGATTGAACAATAGCAAATGCTACAGGAAGAATATGATTATTTTCTTCTAATACCGATACACATAACAAGACAGCTTTGTACTTTCCATAGAGAAAAGTACCATCAACTATAAGAGCAGGCTTATAATGTTTCATTCCTTCGACACATGGTTTAAAGCACCAAAATATGCATTCAAATATGCCACTTGATGGTTCAACATGAAGAACATATTTTGAACCAGGATTGGATGCTTGTGCCTGCTCCATCCACCGTGAAGATGAGTAAATGACTCATCCCAATCTCCAAATAATTTTTCAATTACAAGCTGCTTGCCAAACCATGTCTTCCTATAGCTTGGTTCATGACCTAATAGATCTTGTAAATGCACCTATAAAACTTTGATCTTTATTGATGGCTGCTCTTTAACTAGGATTTCCACATGATTAGCAATTAGCTCTGCAGTTAAATGTTTGTGATCTTGTGTGACACTTGGGTTGAGATAGGTATGTGGTGTATCATATTGTGTTATCTTCCACTGACTGTCATCCTGCAACTGCCTAGCACGCACTTGCCAATTGCAACCACTTGATTTTTTCTTGCAATACCAAACAAAAGTATCAATCCTCAATTCTTTTACACTAAAGTCATAATTATTTTGGATTGCATGCTATTGGATTGTAAGCCTACATTCATCTCTGCTGCTAAATAGCATTCCCTTATATAAGCCATCTTCAGTATCTACCAGAATTTCATTTGTATCTACTTGCACTCGCATTGCTATGAAATCTACACTCTCATTAGGATTGTACTGAAAACATGCAGATAATACATTGATTAGTGCATGATGACTTACGCTGGGTGTCTCCCCCTCACAACCATAGTGATCAGAGTCAGAATCGACTGAATCATCTAACATATTTTCATCACTTTCATCAAACCCGAATGGTGCATCTTCACTGTTATCTTCATCAACAGCATCTCCTTCCTCAAAATCATATTGAACAATAGCCCTTACACCCTCAGCAGACTCACACATATCTTCATTTTGTTCATCCCCATCCCTATCAGGGGAACTATCCACGTTTTCTTCATTCATGTCATCAGTTGATCGCCTTGTAGCAATCTCAAAATACACCTCAAAAAAATTGAAATACCCTTTCAAAGATTCTATTTGTTCGAACATTCGTTCTACACCATTGTCATCACATATGTTCACTACTTGGAACATAAACCCATATGGTCCTCTTACAGGATTTCTAAATAGTATTAATTTAACAAAGCAATTTTCAGAATCAATTGCTGTGGCAATGTAAATTACCCGAAGCAACTCAACCATTTTTGTAATAGGAGGAATTTAGAGCACATTGGATTGCCCATTTCTATAATCAACCCCATAGTTCATATTTTGTATCACTTCGCCAGACCAATAAAAGCAAATTGATGTCGACCCAGCCATAACTATACACATTATATATAATTTAATTGAAAAATATTAATAAATATTATTAGTTATAATAATACATTTTAATAAAATTAATAAAATTTATTTAAATAACACAATTATTCATAAAGTTATTGTGTATCAGTTCACTTATTAGGATTTACAATTTGTAATATAGGGGTTAGACTTTAGCAATAAAGTTTAGAGTTTATTATTATTATTATTATTATTATTATTATTATTATATTTTTTATTATGATAATTAGTTTATATCCACACCATATCTCCATTTTTTCCATATTAATAAAATAATTAATAACCCTAAAATTATACAAAATAGATATTATTGCCATAACCAAAATTTTTATTTTATTATATTTTTCCAATATTTTTGTTTCTAACAATGTAAAAATTAGTTAAACAAATTTTTTAAATTAATTCTATTAAATTACACAAACTAGATATTATTGCCATGAAAAAATTTTTATTTTTTTATTTTTTTTATTTCCTAACAATGTAAAAATTAGTTAAAAAAATTTTTAAAATTAATTCTATAAAATTACACAAAGTAAATATTATTGCCATAAACAAACTTTTTATTTTATTATATTTATCCAATATTTTTTTTATTTCCTAACAATGTAAAAATTAGTTAAATAAATTTTTAAAATTAATTCTATCAAATTATACAAAATAGATATTATTGCCATAACCAAAATTTTTATTTTATTATATTTTTCCAATATTTTTGTTTCTAACAACGTAAAAATTAGTTAAACAAAATTTTAAAATTAATTCTATCAAATTACATAAATTAGGTATTATTGCAACAACTATTTTTTTTATTATATTGTTCCAATAATTTTTTTTATTTCCTAGTAATGTAAAAATTAGGTAAACAAATTTTTAAAATTAATTATATCAAATTACACAAAATATATATTATTGCCATAACCAAATTTTTTACTTTATTATATTTTTTCAATATTTTTTTATTTCCTAACAATATACAAATTAGTTAAACAAATTTTTAAAATTAATTATGTATTTTTATTTCTAACAACGTAAAAATTAGTTAAATAAATTTTTTAAATTAATTCTATCAAATTACACAAAATATATATTATGACCATAACCAAAATTTTTATTTTATTATATTTTTTCAATATTTTTTTTCTAACAACGTAAAAATTAGTTAAACAAAATTTTAAAATTAATTCTATCAAATTACACAAATTAAGTATTATTGCAATAACCAATATTTTTTTATTATATTGTTCCAATAATTTTTTTTTATTTTCTAACAATGTAAAAATTAGGTAAACAAATTTTTAAAATTAATTGTATCAAATTACACAAAATAGATATTATTGCCATAATTAAATTTTTTATTTTATTATATTTTTTCAATATTTTTTTATTCCCTAACAATATAAAAATTAGTTAAACAAATTTTTAAAATTAATTATATATTTTATTTCTAACAACGTAAAAATTAGTTAAACAAATTTTTTAAATTAATTATATCAAATTACACAAAATAGATATTATGGCCATAACCAAAATTTTTATTTTATTATATTTTTTCAATATTTTTTTTCTAACAATGTAAAAATTAGTTAAACAAAATTTTAAAATTAATTCTATCAAATTACAAAAATTAGGTATTATTGCAATAACCTTTTTTTTTTATTTTATTGTTCCAATATTTTTTATATTTCCTAATAATGTAAAAATTAGTTAAACAAAATTTTAAAATTAATTCTATCAAATTACACAAACTAGGTATTATTGCACTAACCAATTTTTTTTTATTATATTGTTCCAATATTTTTTTATATTTCCTAGTAATGTAAAAATTAGTTAAACAAATTTTTAAAATTAATTATGTATTTTTATTTCTAACAACGTAAAAATTAGTTAAACAAATTTTTTAAATTAATTCTATCAAATTACACAAAATAGATATTATGACCATAACCAAAATTTTTATTTTATTATATTTTTTCAATATTTTTTTTCTAACAACGTAAAAATTAGTTAAACAAAATTTTAAAATTAATTCTATCAAATTACACAAACTAAGTATTATTGCAATAACCAATATTTTTTTATTATATTGTTCCAATAATTTTTTTATTATTTTCTAACAATGTAAAAATTAGGTAAACAAATTTTTAAAATTAATTGTATCAAATTACACAAAATAGATATTATTGCCATAATTAAATTTTTTATTTTATTATATTTTTTCAATATTTTTTTATTCCCTAACAATATAAAAATTAGTTAAACAAATTTTTAAAATTAATTATATATTTTATTTCTAACAACGTAAAAATTAGTTAAACAAATTTTTTAAATTAATTATATCAAATTACACAAAATAGATATTATGGCCATAACCAAAATTTTTATTTTATTATATTTTTTCAATATTTTTTTTCTAACAATGTAAAAATTAGTTAAACAAAATTTTAAAATTAATTCTATCAAATTACAAAAATTAGGTATTATTGCAATAACCTTTTTTTTTTATTTTATTGTTCCAATATTTTTTATATTTCCTAATAATGTAAAAATTAGTTAAACAAAATTTTAAAATTAATTCTATCAAATTACACAAACTAGGTATTATTGCAATAACCAATTTTTTTTTATTATATTGTTCCAATATTTTTTTATATTTCCTAGTAATGTAAAAATTAGTTAAACAAAATTTTAAAATTAATTCTATCAAATTACACAAACTAGATATTATTGCCATAACCAAATTTTTTATTTTATTATATTTTTTTAATTTTTTTTTTATTTCCTAACAATGTAAAAATTAGTTAAAAAAATTTAAAATTAATTCTATCAAATTACACAAAATAGATATTATTGCCATAACCAAAATTTTATTTTATTTTATTGTTCCAATATTTTATTTTATTTCCTAACAATGTAAAAATTAGGTAAACAAATTTTTATAATTAATTCTATCTATTTTAACAAACTATATATTATTGCCATAACCAAATTTTTCATTTTATTATATTTTTTCAATATTTTTTTAATTTCATAACAATGTAAAAATTAGTTAAACAAATTTTTAAAATTAATTCTATCAAAATACACAAATTAGATATTATTACTATAACCAAATTTTTATTTTAATATATTTTTTCCTAACAACGTAAAAATTACTTAAACTAAATATTATTAATTTAACCAAAATTTTATTTAATTATATTGTTCCAATTTTTTTTCCAAACAATATAAAAATTAGTTAAACAAATTTTTAAAATTAATTCTATCAAATTACATATTCAAACACAAACTAAATATTATTAAACTTAATATATCCACAAACATAATAATGTACAACTATTATTAATAACAAAATCATTTAATATAGTATCTGAAATTTTACAAAACAAACGAATTAAATAAGTATAAAAAATTAAATTTATTCCACTAATTTAACTAAACAAATTAAAATTAAATAACTTACCTCTTAAGAAGCAAATTTGTTTAAAATTATCTTCTAATAATCTTATTTTAACCTGAAAATAACAAATTATCAATAAATATTATAATTATTTATCATAATATATAAATATTTATCATAATTAATTATAACTATATTTTTAAAAAAATTATTACCTTAAAACAGGAAGATCATATCACAAGTAATTTTTAAAAAAAAAACTTCAGCAAAATAAAAAAAGTTAGCAGAGTTTTAGTTGAAGAAGGAAGGAAAAAACTTCAGAAAAATAAACAAAAAATTAGCTGAGATTGCTTCGGGAAGGGTTGGGGGTAGTGGCTTTTAAATTACCCAGCCACTATCCTCAGCTGTTAGATTTTATGGCATCCAACGGCTGGGAAGAAAAGTAAAAAAAAGGGGCAGTTGAGCAGAAAATCAGAACTTTAAGTTTCGATATTCTGCTGCAAACATGATCTGTGCATGCCAAGTAGGCAAAGAAATTGGATGTTTAACATCCGGTTTCTCGCCACGTGTGCAGAAAACCGAATGTCAAACATTCGATTTTCTACACATCTGCAGGTGTTCCAATTTTTTTTCCAAACAATATAAAAATTAGTTAAACAAATTTTTAAAATTAATTCTATCAAATTACATATTCAAACACAAACTAAATATTATTAAACTTAATATATCCACAAACATAATAATGTACAACTATTATTAATAACAAAATCATTTAATATAGTATCTGAAATTTTGCAAAACAAACGAATTAAATAAGTATAAAAAATTAAATTTATTCCACTAATTTAACTAAACAAATTAAAATTAAATAACTTACCTCTTAAGAAGCAAATTTGTTTAAAATTATCTTCTAATAATCTTATTTTAACCTGAAAATAACAAATTATCAATAAATATTATAATTATTTATCATAATATATAAATATTTATCATAATTAATTATAACTATATTTTTAAAAAAATTATTACCTTAAAACAGGAAGATCATATCACAAGTAATTTTAAAAAAAAAAAACTTCAGCAAAATAAAAAAAGTTAACAGAGTTTTAGTTGAAGAAGGAAAAAACTTCAGAAAAATAAACAAAAAATTAGCTGAGATTGCTTTCTGAAGGGTTGGGGGTAGTGGCTTTTAAATTACCCAGCCACTATCCCCAGTTGTTAGATTTTATGGCATCCAACGGCTGGGAAGAAAAGTAAAAAAAAGGGGCAGTTGAGCAGAAAATCAGAACTTTAAGTTTCGATATTCTGCTGCAAACATGATCTGTGCATGCCAAGTGGGCAAAGAAATTGGATGTTTAACATCCGATTTCTCGCCACGTGTGCAGAAAACCGAATGTCAAACATTCGATTTTCTACACATCTGCAGGCACAGGTCTGATGGTACCTGTGCGCACAAAACCGGAAGTTTGACTTCTGGTTTTGTGGTCCCCACCCCCAGCAAATTTAAAAAAGTAGCATATATAGGTAAATAAATTTAAAACTGGCATATATGGGTAAATAAAATTTTTAAGTGGCATATTTTTGTTATATTCCCTATGAATTAAGTTTGAACAACATTGTTGCATATATATGTCCATGAATAAGAAATTCACATAGAAAATAAGAAAACATAAAATCAATATACAGAAATGTTAAACCAAGTTGCTATCAATGAAGGTTAAAAGGCAACAATATTTTCTTCTTCTCCTTCTTCTTCTTCTTTTTTAATTAGACCACTTGAGTAGCACCAGTTGATCTCCTATAATGCACAGTATCACCAGCCTCCAAACCATGCTTGGTTGAGTCATATTTTTCACCATCACCCCATAATGCATAAGCCTCTTCACCGTGGACAGCATCATCCCCAATCAATAGCTGCTCCTCTGGCATACGCAATGGGATTACAAAGTTTATCACCACACAAATGATTGAGGTGATAACTAGGTTCCATCCGATGATAAATGCGCCACCAACTAGTTGTTTGAGGATTTGAACTCCACCAGATCCTCCATAAATGCCTCCTTTAGATTTTGTGACTGGTAAAAAAAGAGCACATAGTTGTGGTTCGGCAAAAAGGCCAGTTAAAACACCACCTAAAAGTCCAGCTACTGCATGAGTATGGAAGACTCCAAGGGTGTCATCCACTTTTTGGAGGAGGGTCCATCTCTTGTGTACAATCATCATGGTAAACCATGGAATACTACCTGATAGTATTCCCATCATTATAGCTGCCCATCCTTGAACAAGACCTTATAATTCATATGTTCAATTAATTAAAATTCAATAGAACACATAAATAAATGGATTTTTTTTTTTTTTTTTTGTTTGGGACAACATCACAAAGACAAAGAAACTCTCAAAACAGCATTAAGATTTTCTGCAATCAACAACAATTTCCAATATAAGGTGAAGAAATCATACCAAAGAAGATATTTTGTGACTTGCTTGGATGACAAATGCATATGGCTAATAAAAGCATTAAAAAAAAGCAACACAAGTATGTTCATAATTAACCCCTCCCCATTTACAACTATTTATTAAATAAATTTTCATTACCAATTTTTTTTTTTTTTTTTTAGCATTAGGAAGGGGGAATCGATCTTGAGTCTATTGCTCAGAGAATATTTATTTATCGTTAGACTATGTCTTGGTGTGCTTCATTATCAAATATTAAGTTGAGCAAATGAATTAAATTTAATAAATAAATTAAAAGCAATGTATGTAATAATTTCATTAATTAGTAGGTCTAATAGTGAATTATATGCTATTGATTACTATTTCAATCCTTAATATGTGACGTTTTTAGGAGAAATTTTTTTTTGAAATTATCTGTCATTTTAGAAAACCAATAAGATGTATACCGAGACATAGTCTAATAGTAAGTGTATATTTTCCTGTGCGATAGACCCATGATCAATTCCTCCTTTTCCAATTCTCAAAAAAAAAAAGAAAAGAAAAGAAAAAGAAAACCAATGAGATTTTATTTTCTTTTAAATTTTATCTCTATTTCTTCAATTCCATTAATAATATACTGTACATATTAAGAGCTTTGCAGTAATTATAACAAATTCTCAATGAAAATAAAATAATTATATTTAGTTAGACCATGGAAAAGTATAATAAAAGGTAATAGATTATATTTGTACACCGACTTTACATAAATTTTATTTACTTAATCTTAAAATGCAACATAAATATATATAAATAATCACAGATGCAACAAAAATTTTTCATTATAATCTCTCTCTCTCTATGTATATGTATATTGTTTCAAAAAATAATTAATAAATATGATGAAATAATATATGAAAACATAAAAATGGATGAAATTTTGAAAAATAAAATAAAAATCAAATTGGTCAAAATCAATTAATAATAAGAATAAATTATATGTCGTTGACGGATGGTCAAGAATTCTTTTTAAGAAAAATTATATTATAGTTTTTACTATTTTATATAATTAAGAGCAATGTGAAGTAGTCATATTTATCTATAATTTCATTAAGGTTATTAATTTTTTTATCCTTTTTAAAAATATTTGACTTATGTTGGAAATATAAATTTTTCCCATCCTTTATATGGGAATTTCCTATGTACATGCTTAACTACTTAATTTTGTTAGATGTAAATTGATATGCCTAGTAATAAAATAAATTATTTTAAGAGTTGAACTTAAAATTTAAATTTTACCGATAAAATTAATATTAATTTTTTTATGTAATATTCAATATTCATTCACTAGCACCATACGCCATAATCTTATATTTTTTGGTTATTTTCTACTGTAAGATTATGCCAACCAAACACTTTCTAGCATAACTCATTTGAATTATGAGATATTAATTAAATTATTTTTTCATTAATGAAATTCCTTGTAGTATAGATTTTATTGTAAAATTATTTTCATATATATTTATAATTATTCATATAATTTTTATGATAAAAAAACATTTTGATGTGTTAGAATATTAATCTTCATTTGGGTAATAATACCTGCACCCGGAGTGATACAAACAAGGCCGGTCATCATGCCCTGAACAGCGCCGATGACAGAAGGTTTCTTAAAGAAAATGACGTCAAGCCAAGTCCAAACAAGAAGACTTGTAGCTGCGCAAATGTTGGTGTTGAGGACGGCCATCGATGAGTCAATGTTAGCACTATACGGATCTCCACCGTTGAACCCAGCCCATCCCATCCACAACAATCCTGCCCCTGCTAGCATCAGCAATACATTATTTGGTGGAAATCTCTCCCTGTCTTTTGTTGATCGTGGGCCCACCTGTATCATATTAATATATTCTTTTTCGTTCACATCCCCATCCCATGGAATTTTAATAATAAATATATAATAGCAACTTCTAATTATAAGAAATTAATGAATCTTTATATTATTATTTCTAGGTCAAACAACTTAAACTAATTAATAAATATATTTAATATCAATAAATTTTTAGTTCAGTAATATTAAATTTATCTCTGAATTAAATTTAAAAATTTTTAATTCAAATTTTAATGAGAATTAAATTTATAAATATTTAAGTACTGCAATTTTTACTACTGCCAAATGTTAAATATTTTAAATACAAAAATTATCCAAAGTAAAAAATTATTCAAATTCAGTATTGCAAATTAAATATCCTTAAAAAAATTCACTATAACAAATGCAAGCTGTAAGTCTAATCAAAAGTATAATTTTCCTATGGTTAATTTTTTGTCATATTGTATTCTAAAAAAAAGTTTGAATGTTTAATAAAATCATAATGTATACATGTCATGACATATAGTATAATATACTTATATTTATTTCTATTTCAAATACTTGCGGCATGTCTAGCTAATACATTATAATATAATATAATTAAATATATTTTTAATTCATTAAATTTAAAATGTATTTAATTGCAATATGTCAAATTCATTTTTCATTTTATAAAAATCATTCATCACTTTCTTTTTTATATCATACCCGAAACACTACGTACCATTCCAGATCCAGCCTTAAAGTCAAAGGTGAAGAAGTATAAAAAAGAAACTTAGGAAGAAGACGAATTAAGAAATAATTAATTAGGCAAATTAAAAGAATGGTTTCATGTTGACGTGCACTGTACATAAATTTCTCGGTTATAGCAATCCAAACAGTTTCTTATTTTCCAAGTTAAGAGCCAAGAAGACTTTGTACATAGGACATGGACATCAACATGTTCTGAGGCCAGTTCATACCATCTTGACTTTTTACATGAAGGTGTTGGGTAAGAAGAGAGAAAGTAGTATTTTATAAATATAGATATTTTGAGGATGTTTGATTTGCATTTTAAAACAAATAAATTTGGAAAGTAGATTGTTTAACCTTTTCTGCCGAGTAGTAAATAATTTGAACAGTTAAATTAGACCTTCTGAATTAAGCTTAAATTTAATTTACTAAAATATCATTAATTAAAGATTGAAGAAAAATATAATTGCATATATAAATTAATTATAAGGATATTATGATTTTTAACGGCGGATATCTCTTAAGGAAAAAAAATAAATGTCAAAAAAAATCTACTTAAAGTACTCTTTTTTAGAAAATACATCGTGATAAATTTAACATATCTAAAACGTTAATTAATGGGACAAATAGAAAATTACTACTCATATCTTTTTTTTTATTTTTTTCTTTGGTAGAGAAGGAGAAATAAAACCAGAATTTATTGCTCAAATTATATATGCACTTATTATTAAGCTATCTTGAATATATTTTTATCTAATTTATATTCTAACTAATACATAAAAAGATATTTAATTAACATGTCTCATATGTCTACTTTTTATATTGAAAAAACATCAATATTTTTTTCCATATTTTGTTATTACATTAAATGAATGTATATTCTCAATGACTTATTATGTGGCAATTACAAATTAATTGAAAACTCATTCTGCAAAAAAAAAAAAAAAAAAAAAAACCCATTGTTGGATCAATTGGCAGAAATGAAATAAAGCTAACTATGCATGAGTAATTTATGAGCAAAATATAAATTGGAAATTCAAGGAAAAACTATTGTACAAGCTATAGGAAGAAATTACTGACCCAAAAAGCAGCAGTGAAGCCAGCAATCCCAGAAGAGAGATGAATAACATAACCACCAGAATAGTCAATAACACCCCAGTGAAACAAGAAGCCTCCACCCCACAAGCTAAAAGCACCTACTGTGTAAGAGAAAGTGAGCCAAAGAGGCACAAAAGCCATCCAAGCCCTTATATTCATCCTTCCAAGAACAGATCCCGCCAGCAAAATTAGTGTTATGGCAGCAAAAACACACTGAAACCAAACCATTGAAGCCATGGGATAATAAGGTGTAGCCATGGCTGTCTCTACTTTTCCATTATGGTAGTACTGGGTGCTCTCTGGAAGTGCAGCCTGTTTGATCAGAAACTTCTGGCCTAAGGCAGGTCCGGCTTTTCCCCAGAAAGGAAAGAGCTTGTCGCCAAAGGACATCTTATAGGCCCAAACTACCCAGCAGATCACCACCGCAGCGAAGGCGTACAAGGCCATGAAAGCTGAATTCACTGCCCATTTCTTTTTCACAATGCTTCCATAGAGGATTACAAGCCCTGGCACGCTTTGGAGACCAACCAGTGTGGCAGAGATCATTTGCCATGCGTTATCACCTTTGTTTAACCAGTCGGGAACTGCGGCTGATGTGCCTGCTTGATATGCCACTGGCACAGGGTTTGGGGGAGGAGCACCAGCCATGCCTTAATTTCTTTCTTTCTGTTGAATCAGTCAGGCAGGGCCTAGAATGCCAACCCGGCTATAATAAGACGCATGGGTTGCAATTGAATTAGCTACTTTCCATATATTATGTGTAACGAAAGCATATAATTAATTGGAGGGGTGTTTTTTCCTTTTATATACGGTCGCCGAATGATTTCCAATATTAGCAATCAACTTAATTTTGCCTATACAAAAGAGGTGTGTAATCATTTGAAGTTTTTTTTTTTAATATATATCTTAAAAGTCTCTATTAAGTCAAAAACTTTAAAGTAATATGTTAAAATTTTTTAATGTAAAATTTATTTATACTAAATATAATAAGTGATTAAATTTTTAAATAATTTTATATTTTAAAAATTATCTCTAATATTATTCATCACTTAAAATTCAGTTCTCAAATTTTTAATACTTAATTTTTAATTTACCAAACACAAACATATATATACGCGCAAAAAATCAATATCAGTCCTTATTTTATCATTGAGAAAAAAAATACTGCGTATTATATTTATTGAAAGTTTTTACAATTATTGATTTAAATAAAGATATGAAATAAAAATATATTCAGAGTGTAGATAATAATTGAGTAAGAATAATACCTTTCAAAAAAATAACTCACTATTTGTATGCCACTTTCTTTTTTTATATACATAAAAAATGGAATGTCAAACTTATTTTGTTAATTTCTTGGATTTATTTTATGAGTGAGTCTTGATTTGATGGCATTGAAGTTATCTCCAAAACTGAAAAGGTTTTGAATTTAAAATTTAATTAGTGTCAAATTTTCAAAAAAATAAAAAATTAGACAATAGTATATAAAGGACATGCTAGCATTAAAAGGTTTGGATCTCTTTTAACAGATTTTATATATATATATATATATATATATATATATATATATATATATATATATATATATATATAGCTAGGAAACAATATATTGTAATTCTTATTATTATAAATGAACCTAAAATGTGAAAATTATTTATAAATGATTAAATTAAATTAAATTATATTGAATTTCAACAATTAAATTCATTATGATGAAATGAAAATCTTTTTCATATTATAAATATTGTATTTTACAATTTTTAGTTCACCTCATATGATAAGAAAGTCAATGGAAAAAACAGAGGTACATTCTTGGTACAGGCGTACAGCTATTGCATTAAATTAAAAATAAATGAATAAAAAAAGAAAAAGAAGTATTCGTTACTAAGAGTATGTAAGGGTTTAATTTTTCATCACAATAAGATATTTTATTACTTTGATTTTTTTTTTTTTTTTTGGAAATAGAGCACAATTTGAATATTTAAATTATTGAAAATTCTTTATTTCAGTAATTTTTTTTATTTGAGCATGATTTAGAATTAATGAGTTATTAAAATCAACATCTACATATTTTTTAATCAAATATATTGGATTTGTAATTGAATTACGATTTTGATATATTTAATTTAATAAAATTAAAATTGATGTCAAGTGTTTGTCTTATGACCAACCATTTTTCACTGCTAACATTTAGCAGGGTTCAAGCAATAGATAATGAGTTCTGTCGTTTTGCCCAACTTGACATTAAAAAATAATAACAATAATTAAAAAATAAGTTTTGGAAAAAAAAATTTATTTACATCAAATATATGGACTTATTTTATGCATCAAATTAATAAATAATAAAATATTTACTTTAGTTAATATAATTTTTTCTAACAAAAAGATATAAATATTTTTTTATTTTTTATTTTTATTTTATTGAACCGGTATATAAATAATGCAATGTAAGTAAGAAATATAGTGTAAAAGAAGGAGGAGAAGACTTGGAATAGAACCAACATCGCATGAATCTTTCTCTGCATTAGAATCTCATATCACCAGCCTCTTGCTAAGAGTTTAATATTCTTCTCACAAAAAATTAAAAGAGTTGAATATTCACCCACATCATAAACATTAAATATAATAATAATAATAATGACAATAAAAGTCTTCCAGGAACCCTTCATTTTTCAGAATAGACTGGGCATGCATTTGTCGCCTACCGACATTGCATGACATGTGCACGCGTATATGTGTGTTTATATATATATATATATATATATATATATATATATATATATATATAATAGAAGAAAGGAAAAGTAAATTTATTAATGTGCCTTTTATTGTACTCTCATTAATTATATATTTAATTTAATAGTAATATGATTATTAATTATTATTTATTAAAATTATTTTATTTTTAAAATTAAAATACATTTAATATATAATAGAACTTTATATAATAAATTGTAAATCTAATTTTATTTTATCTGGGTAAATAAATTATACCATTATAAATTTAATTCTATTTTTTTAAGGAATCTAATTTTATTTTTTAAGATTAATTATTTATTTATATTGTTCGAATTTTATTTATATTATTCAAATACTCAAATTTTAATTTTATATTATTCAAATACTCAAATTTTATTCATTGTCATAAAAAAAATAAATATAAAAAAGCAAAAATACTTATTGGATCGAACTAGTTCATATCAAAAAGGCTGTATAGATGATCAAGTAGCCATTCACATTAGTGTCAATCTAGTTTTTCATGAAATGACTAAATATTAGAAAATAGATTGCCATATTGTTATAAACAAATTTAAAGAAAATTTCATCAAACCTACGTAAACAAGGTCTTAAATTTCCATTTCTATCTCTATATCAAGGTTATAAAATTATGGAAATATTCATGGATATTTCAATATCAATGTCAACATCGATATCTTTTTTAAAAAACTAAGGAAATACATATTAAATGTTAGAAATTTTGTATAGACTTTTAAGAAAACTATAAAAAACTAAAAGAAATAATAAAAAATTATGATATAGCAAAAATACCATCAACAAATGTGGCATGTATTATAAATTAATATAAAGTTGATAACCGAGAATAAAAACTTAACTAAAAATATATAATAGATAAAAGAAGAGTTTGTTGGGCAAAATTCACAAGTACACGGATGTCAACAAATAGTATAATGATCTCTAGACTTGGAAATGCAACTAATTAATGAGTAATGACTTTTATGTTTTCATGTACCATATGGAAAATGTACGAGAATTGCAAGTCTTTCCAAGTCAATACTTCTCTTAATTTGCAAGTCATTTTAACTTTAATTGCTATCTAACATTGTATATATTGCTATCATAATCATTGATTTTTCTTTTTCCAATTAAGAATATTACTTCTTCCAATTAAGAATATTACTATCACAATCATTGATTTTTCTTCTTCCAATTAAGAATAAGTAATAAATTGAATCTTAATTTTTTTTTTCATATTAATAAATGAAATTGTACTTTTCTATACATCTCTATTGCTACTACAATGAAGACTTCTTACATATTCACAATTTGAAAAATGCAAAGCGACTAATTAATAAGTAATGATTTTTATGTTTTTCAAGTACCATATGAAAAATATATGAGAATAAATTGCAAGTATTTCCAAGTCAATATTTCTCTTAATTTGCAAGTCTTTTTAACTTTAATTGTAGTATAATATTGCATATATTACTATCACAATCATTGATTTTTCTTATTCCAATTAAGAATATTACTTCTTCCAATTAAGAATATTATTATCACAATCATTGATTTTTCTTTTTCCAATTAAAAATAAGTAATAAATTGAATTTAAAAGTTTTTTCTTTATATCAATAGATAAAATTATATTTTTCAATGCATCCCCGTTGCTACTCTAATGAAAACTTCTTACATATTCATAATTTGATAAATGGTCCCAAAATAATGAAAGTTACTAATTTGAACCTGAAAATTATAGTGTAAATTAGTGGACATTGATGACTCTAAAATCTTTGAGTTAGGACAAGATTTGGGCAATGTTAATAATATTCCTCCTTTATTTCACTATATATATATATATATATATATATATATATATATATATATATATATATATATATGGAGTAAGCATATTTACTAACTAATATATTCTTATTGATTTTTGACTAATTGTTTTTTATAAATAGAGAATAGTTTAGTAATTTAATAATTAATAAGTTAATTAATTTATATAAATAATAGGCTATTTTTTAGGAAAAATAATCATTATTCAATTAGGAAAGTAAATATATAAGTAATATGTTATATTTTAGGATTAGTAATCATTATTTGATTAGGAAAATAAATACATAATTAATATATTATATTAAACTATTAATATTAATAATTATGTTATATAATTAGTGGTTATTAAAAAAAAAAAAACCTCACAATTTAACCATTATACTTAAAAAGCACGTTAAAAGTTGTGTTTATTTTTTTAATTTTCAAAAAAATATGTATATTATTGGTTTATCTTTAGTATATCAAATGAATATTAAAAACATATTCTTCTTATAGAAAAATATGGCAATATATATATATATATATATATATATATATATATATATATATATATATATATATATATATATATATATATATATATATATATATATATATATATATAGCTAGGAAACAACATATTGTAATTCTTATTATTATAAATGAACCTAAAATGTGAAAAATTATTTATAAATGATTAAATTAAATTAAATTATATTGAATTTCAACAATTAAATTTTTAAATAATTTTATATTTTAAAAATTATCACTAATATTATTCATCACTTAAAATTCAGTTCTCAAATTTTTAACACTTAATTTTTAATTTATCAAACACAAACATATATATACACGCAAAAAATCAATATCAGTCTTTATTTTATCATTGAGAAAAAAAATACTGCGAATTATATTTATTGAAAGTTTTTACAATTATTGATTTAAATAAAGATATGAAATAAAAATCTATTCAGAGTGTAGATAATAATTGAGTAAGAATAATACCTTTCAAAAAAATAACTCACTATTTGTATGCCACTTTCTTTTTTTATATACATAAAAAATGGAATGTCAAATTTATTTTGTTAATTTCTTGGATTTATTTTATTAGTGAGTCTTGGTTTGATGGCATTAAAGTTATCTCTAAAACTAAAAAGGTTTTGAATTCAAAATTTAATTAGAGTCAAATTTTCAAAAAAATAAAAAAAAATTAGACAATAGTATGTAAAGGACATGCTAGCATTAAAAGGTTTGGATCTCTTTTAACAGATTATATATATATATATATATAGGAAACAACATATTGTAATTCTTATTATTATAAATGAACCTAAAATGTAAAAAATTATTTATAAATGATTAAATTAAATTATATTGAATTTCAACAATTAAATTCATTATGATGAAATGAAAATCTTGTTCATTAAAAAATAATAACAATAATTAAAAAATAATAACAATAATCTCGTTTTGCCCAACTTGACATTAAAAAATAATAACAATAATTAAAAAATAAGTATTGGAAAAAAAAAATTTATTTACATCAAATATATGGACTTATTTTATACATCAAATTAGTGAATAATAAAATATTTACTTTAGTCAATATAATTTTTTTTAACAAAAAGATATAAATATTTTTTTTATTTTATTGAATCGGTATATAAATAATGCAATGTAAGTAAGAATTATAGTGTAAGAGAGGGAGGAGAGGACTTGGAATAGAACCTAAATCACATGAATCTTTCTCTGCATTAGAATCTCGTATCACTAGCCACTTGCTAAGAGTTTAATATTCTTCTCACAAAAAATTAAAAGAGTTGAATATTCTCCCACGTCATAAACATTAAATATAATAATAATAATAATAATAATAATAATAATAATAAAAGTCTTCCGGGAACCCTTCATTTTTCAGCACAGACTGGGATGCATTTGTCGCCTACCCACATTGTATGACATGTGTATGCCTAGGTGTGTGTCTATATATATATATATATATATATATATATATATATATATATATATATATATATTCACATAAAAGAAAAGCACATTTATTTATATACCTTTTATTATATTCTCATTAATTATATATTTAGTTTGAGAGTAATATGATAATTAATTATTATTTATTAAAATTATTTTATTTTTAAAATTAAAATACATTAATATATAATAGAGCTTTATGTAATAAATTATAAATCTAATTTTATTTTATCTGAATAAATAAATTATACAATTATAAATCTAATTCTATTTTTTTAAGGAATCTAATTTTATTTTTTAAGATTAATTATTTATTTATATTGTTTGAATTTATTTATATTATTCAAATACTCAAAT
>CANTUT010000645.1:197500-227500 GCA_947687605.1 Reutealis trisperma | reverse complement strand
TAATTATTATTAAAAATGATTTAATTAAAATAAAAATTAATTATTGTTCCTTCCATTTCTTTTTGATTATTTTAATTATTTTAATAATAATTTTTATTGATAATTAATTTTAATCATAATTTAATTATTTTATTTTTAATTTTTTTTCCACATAGCATGTACAGTCAGTGCCACGTCAATGAACAAATGTCACATGTGCAAAGGACTAATGGTACATTAATGGCATGCTCGAGATTTGCAATGGAATGAACCACAAACACTATTTTACAAAAAAAGTACCACAAGCCTGTATTTACAAATGTTGAAATCATATGATACTTTTTTGAACTTATCCCATAAAAATAAAATAATTCTTAAAAGAGGAAATTATATCAATTGTCACTTTTTTAACTTTTTTTTTCAAAAATACCCATTGTTTTTAACGTTATATAAAAATGCTCATCTTTTATTTTTTTTAGTTTTTCAAGAACACCCCTTTTATATATATATATATGTACATATATGTACACGTGTATATATATATATATATATATATATATACATACACACACCATGAACACTATTTTGCAAAAAAAGTACCACAAGCCCGTATTTGCAATTTTTGAACTTATCCCATAAAAATAAAATAATTCTTAAAAGAGGGAACCATATCATTTGTCACTTTTTTAACTTTTTTTTTCCAAAAATACCCCTTGTTTTTAACGTTATACAAAAATGCTCATCTTTTATTTTTTTAGTTTTTCAAAAACACCACTTTTATAATATATATATATATATATATATATATATATATATATATATATATATATATATATATATATATATATATATATATGTATGTATATACACGTACATATATATACATATATGTACATATATATATCTATATGTACATGTATGTACATATATATATATATGAACATATATATATATGTACGTGTATGTACATATATATATATATATATATATATATATGTACGTGTATATATATATATATATATATATATATATATATATATATATATATATATATATATATATATATATATATATATATATATATATATATATATATATATATATATATATATATACGTGTATATATATACATATATATATATATATATATATATATATATATATATATATATATATATATATATATATATATATATATATGTACGTGTATATATATATATATATATATATATATATATATATATATATATATATATATATATATATATATATATATATGTATATATATGTACGTGTGTATATATATATATATATATATATATATATATATATATATATATATATATATATATATATATATATATATATATATGTTAATGTATTTACATATATATGCGTACATAGATGTACACACATATATATATATATATATGTGTGTGTGTGTGTGTACATCTATGTACGCATATATATATATATATATATATATATGTACATATATGTACATGTATGTGTAATACATTTAATGCCATATTTTTCTATAAAAATCATATTTTTTTAATATACATATGATATACTAAAGATAAACCAATGATATACAAATATTTGATGCAATTTTTTTTTATAGAAACAATATATATCTAATATACAAAAAATATACATCTGATACACTAAAAATATACATATGATATACCAAATTTCTGAAAAACTTTTTTTGTTACCGTTGACCGGCATTGATCAACATAAATGGTGACCTATGGGTCGGATTTTCATATCAGAGGATGCTCTCAATTTCAGAAATCTTAAAATGTTCTTAAAATGCTCTAATTCCCTCTAATTTGACTTGATCAATGTCAGAAAAGTTTATAATATTGATTTTTAGGCGAATTTTATTCTTCTTATATCGACAATAAAACTAAGCATTCTTGATCTTGAAATGAAGCTTAAGTTTCAAGGAGTTTATTGCAACTAATATCACTCTAATTGGTTGTCGGAGTTCGTCAGAAAAAGGAAGAGAAGTTTCGACTGAAACTTTCCTATTTCAAAAGTTAACATATAGTCACTAAATGCCAAAATAACACCAACAATAGCTTCCTTGGGTCAAAAAATTTTAGAAAGAAGTATTTATTCTGTTTAACAATCTTCGAAATAGGTTGCCAAAGTTTTGCCATAATTTTTTCTCTCTTCTATTAATATTAATGAAAAATGAGGTATTTTTGAAAATGAAAATTTAAAAAAATGTATTTGTGAGATGGGTGTGCATGTGTGAGAATATTTATTTTTTAGGATAATTGTGTAAAAAGCCCTTGTTAAAATTGATAGTCCATAATTAGTTAATTATCTATTGACTAAGAAATGATTCGAGTGAGATCTTCGGTGAAATTGAAACTTATTGATGAATAAAATTTCATATATATGCATTTTAGTGAAATATGATGTTTATTTCCATTTTCAAAGTTAGAATCTTTTAACATTTTAACATCCATTTTAAAGTTTATTTTTAAATAATGAAATAAATTATTGATTAAATTAATATATATATATATATATATATATATATATATATATATATATATATATATATATATATATATATATATATATATATATATATATATATATATATATATATATATATATATATATAGAAATTTGAGTTCTTTAAATGTAAAAAATAGAAAAAAAAATTTAGATTATCTGTATTTGAATCAAGGAAAGACTTCCCTGTAGTAAATATATATATATATATATATATATATATATATATATATATATATATATATATATATATATATATATATATATATATATATATATAAAGAGAGAGGAAAGTTATAAAACATGATAAAATAAGGATAAGTTCAAAAAAGTGTTTCATGGTTTGGCATATTTGCAAATAGGAGTTTGTGATATATATATATATATATATATATATATGCAAAACGAAGCCTATAGTTCATTTAATTAGTAAATACAGAAGTTTGCTGTCAATACACCGTTAATTTTACATATGTATCACTTGTTAGCTAATATGGCACAAGTTAGTACCATGTGGCGCATTAATAATAATTAAATTAATTTTTAATAATCAAATTAATTTTTATTTCTTTTAATTAAAATAATTAAATTATTTTAATTAATTTTAATAATAATTAAAATAATAAATAAAAATATTTAATTATTATTTATTTTGATATTTATTAAAATAACTGAAATAATTATTTTCTAAAAAATAATTAAAATTTGAATTAAAATCATAATAATTAAAATTTTTTAAAATAATTAAAGTTAATTATTTTTTATTTAATTTTTTAATAATTAAAAATAATTTTAATTAAAAATAATTAAATTAATTTTTAAATTAATTTTTATTAATATTAATCTAATAATTAAAATAATAATAATAAAAGTTAACTATTATTTTTGTTTTTAATTATTATTTTTTAATATTTAATTATTATTAAAAATAATTTAATTAAAATAAAATTACTTATTGTTCCTTTCATTTCTTTTTGATTATTTTAATTTTTTAATAATAATTTTTATTGATAACTAATTTTTAATCATAATTTAATTATTTTATTTTTAATTTTTTATACCACTTAGAATGTACAGTTGGTGTCACGTCAACTAACAAGTGCCACATGTGCAAAGGACTAACAGTGTATTGACGGTAGACTTCAGACTTGATAACGGAATAAACTACAAAAACTATTTTGCAAAAAAGTAAAATACCACAAGCCCATATTTGTAAATGGTGAAACCATATGGTACTTTTTTAAACTTATCCCACAAAAATAAAATAATTGTTAAAAGAGGAAATTACACAAATTGTCACTTTTTTAATTTTTTTTTAAAAAATGCCCCTTGTTTTTAACGTTATATAAAAATGATCATCTTTTATTTTAGTTTTTCAAAAACACCGCTTATATATATATATATATATATATATATATATATATATATATATATATATATATATATATATATATATATATATATATATATATATTTGGTATACATTTAATGTCATATTTTTCTATAAGAATAATATGCTTTTAATATACATATGATATACTACAGATAAACCAACAATATAGAAATATGTGATGCAATTTTTTCTATAGAAATAATATACATATGATATACAAAAAATATACATCTGATATACCAAAAAAATACATATGATATACCAAATTTCTAAAAAAAATTTTCCATTGCTGTTGATCTGTGTTGATCGATATAAATGGTGACCGATGGGTCTGATTTTGATACCAAAAGATGCTTTCAATTTTAGAAATCTGAAAATATTTTCAAAACGCTCTAATTCGCTCTAATTTGACTGGATCAATGCCAGAAAAATTTATAATGCCAATTTTCAGGCGAATTTTGATCTCCTTCTACCGACAATAAAACTAAGTATTCTTGGTCTTGAAATGAAATTTGAGATTTAAGGAGTTGATTGCAACTAATATCACTCCTATTGATCTTTAGTATTGGCTAGAAAAAAGAAGAGAAATTTTGGCCGAAACTTTCATCCTCCAAAAGTTAACATATAACCACCAAATGCCAAAAATAATATCATCAATAGATTTCTTTGGTCTAAAAAACTTTAGGAAGAAGTATTTATTTCATTTAACAATCATCAAAATAGGTTGCCAGAGTTTCGCTGGAGTTTTGCCGAAATTTTCTCTCTCTTCTATTAATATTAATGAAAAATGGGGTATTTTTAAAAATGAAAATTTTAAAAAATACATTTATGAGATAGGGGTGCAAATCTAAGAATATATATATATATATATATATATATATATATATATATATATATATATATATATATATATATATATATGTATATATATATATATATATATATATATATATATATATATATATATATATATATATATATATATATATATATATATATATATATATATATATATATATATATATATATATATATATGGTAGTTATGTAGAAAGCCCTTCTTAAAATCGATAGTCCATAATTAGTTAATCATCTATTGACTAAGAAATGATTCGAGTGAGATCTTCGGTGAAACTAAAACTTAATGATGAATAAAATTTCATATATATGTATTTTAGTGAAATATTATGTTTATTTACATATTCAAAGTCAGAATCTTTAACATTTTAACATCCATTTTTAAGTTTATTTTTAAATAATGAAATAAAATTATTGATTAAATTAATATATATATATATATATATATATATATATATATATATATATATATATATATATATATATATATATATATATATATATATATATATATATATATATATATATATATATATATAGAAATTTGAGTTGTTTAAATGTAAAAAATAGAAAAAAATTTAGATTATTTGTCTCCTAAAATGAAAAATTGAAATCTTATTCAAAAAATTGAGTTCCATTCTTAATTTTTAAAATGTACCAAACACGCTTTAAATGTATTTGAATCAAGGAAAGACTTCCCTGTAGGAGAGTGATATATATCATGGCCTGCAATCTACTATTTTGGTAGCAAGAGAATAAAAAAGTTTAAAGTGGGTCCTAGTAAATTATAAACGGAATAAAATGTATATACATTATGAAAGTATATACGTAGACAAAAAAAAAAAAAAAAAAAAGGGGTAAGAAAGACATTTTATCCAAAGCTTCCATGAGAAGAAACATCTTATTTCTTGCATGCAGTTCATCCCATTTTGGCTTCCACTTCTATTGCTTGGCAAAAAATGCCGATCTCTAATCTTTTGGACTGAAATGGCTGAAGAGTCCCTCAAAGCTTTGGATATGATTAGAGAGGCTACCGAAAAGGTAAAGATTATTCAGGAAAGACTAAAGATTGCCTTTATTCTCCAAAAATGTTATGCAGATCTAAGGAGGAAGGATGTCCAATTTATGATAGGTCACTATGTCTTTTTGAAAGTTTCCCCCATGAAACGCTTAATAAGATTTAGCAAAAAGGGAACTATCCCTTTGATTCGTCTGACCTTTTAAGATCCTTAACAAGGTCGGAGAAGTTTCATGCAGGTTGGCATTACCTCCTGCATTAGATCACATCCACCCAGTCTTCCATGTATCAATGCTCAAAAAGTATATATTTGATCCATCGCATGTGCTACAACCATAATTGAATGAGGTTGATAAGGACCTTTTCTACGAAGAGGTTCTAATTGCCATTTTGGACTGACAAGTGAAAAAGCTCAGAAATATGGAAACACCAATGGTCAAAGTCCAATGGCATAAACACAACTTGGAGGAATGCATATGAGAAAATGAAAGTGATGCTCTGGAGATATCCGCAATTACTTCATGCTCAACTGTAATCTCTTTTAAAAAAAATTTGAGGATGATTTTTTTTAAGGGGGGTAGAATGTAATACCCAAGCTTTCCTAGCTCATTAGAGATGACAATGATGCCGTAGAATATAATTCAAATAAATTTTATGGCAGTGAACTGAAGATGGACCCAAAAGAAACCTTTAAATACTAAGTGAATTGTTTGTCTAGTTTACAACTTTAACATGGCTATATGTGTCTTAGTGAATTAAATATAGTCCATATGACAATAAATAAGGTTCATAAAAATGTTAGAGAATAGAAATTAGAACACTAAAGTGAAAGGAAAGAAATAATATTATAAGGTAAAAAATATTGATTATGAAATGTGCATATATGGGCTTGTTAATGGGATTTTGGATTCTAAGACCTAAGCCCATACATGGCCAGCCCATTAAGGCCTATTAGTGGGGTGAAAAAAAAAGTTACCATGAATTAAAAGTATTTATCCAAGGTTAATTAGGGTGAATGGTCAAAAAGTTTGACTAAAGCCTCCACTTTTGACTCTAAGCACACCATATTTGACATAGTCATCCCCATCTTATCAAAAAAAATTATGCTAAGTCAAAAATTAATACTTATACACGTTTTCCATCATAAATTTAGATAGAATCATGACTATCCATTAAAACAATATCATAATCCTCCATCTTGATGAAATCATGCCCATTGATGTAAATTGATTAAATCATCACCACCCATCCTCCATATATAATTAATATGATGAGCATATTTTTCCATTTTGTGAAACCTAATACAAAAATAAAATCATTCCCAAATTCGGCCAGCATCCATAGAAACTCAGTTCAATGCTTTTCTAGGGTAAGAAATATGCTCATCTCAATGCTTTTCCAGGGTAAGAAAAATGCTCATCTCTTTTTTTATGTTTTCTAAGCATGAGATTAGTGATTTAGTTGTAAATTTTCTTCATTTCCTCCATCCATATGAATTGGCCAAAGGGGACTAAAATTAGGAAATATTTTATTTGTATGTTATTTGATAAAATAGGGGATTTGAGCATAAAAAAATTAAGTCTCAGTAAGTGAAAATAAGCAAAGGAAACATGAAACTCATCTAAGTGCACAAAAAGGGATGTTCAGTTTCTTTTGGAATTAGCATAGGAAATTGTTCTAAAATTTATTTGATGGTATCTAAGGTTATTTGGGATGGAGAAAAGTGGTTTGGAAGTGTCAAATTGAATTATAGAGGATTATTTCAAAACTTAAAATTTTGAAGGCATAAACCAAGTTAAAAATGAGACTGTGTGTTCTAATGCTTTGTTTTTTATGTTTGATTGATCATATGGGATTTCTATCATATTAATTACATAATTAAAAGGTCAATTTGAAAATTAGACAAGAAATTATAGGTTTTCCCCAAATTTACCCCAAGTTGAAAAATTAAGGTTTCACAAACTAAAATGTTTTAATTACAATTGTTTGATGGAAATTGATTGTCTAAGTGTTAATTTGATGAATATATGATCAATTTGAAGATTGGATGAGGAATTGATAATTTTTCCCAAATTCTAGGGTTTATGAGACAAGTTGGGGATTGTGGAAATTGAAGAGAAAGGAATTAAAATTCTATAGTAAAATATTCAACCACTTGATGGTGTGAACAATAAAGATGTTAAAATTTTGTAATATGTATGTACATGATGTTATTAGTATGTCTTGACCTTAAATTAATAAGTTAGTACAACAATAGATAGATTCAAAAATTGTTAACAAAGTTAAGTAGATTTCAATTAATGACATAATAAGATAGTGATTAATGGGTAATTGAAATGAAAAATTATAGAATCTAAAGATGAAGGCAATCATATTATCTAAGAGTATGAGGAGCATTATTAACACCAAGGTTAAACGTTAGTAGGAGCAAAAGAGTTAAAGGTGAGTACTTAATAATATGATATGATTTGTGTCATACTTGTGAGTAACTATTGTTTGAATTATCATCCATTGAAATGCACCTTAATGTGATATTGAACATGAGTTGCCCTAGTGATTATTGAGCCATTGAATACAATAATTTTATTGTATGGCATTTGGCCATTGCGAGCCATTTACATTGATTCTATATTGTGACTAATGATGAGAAACATTCATATACCGTTATATTTTTCATTGAATTCCTATTATGAATTTTATTGATACGTATTTTCAAGTAGAAATTCCCTCTGATATGGGGTAATACATTGAATCTCGTGCACTTAGTATAAGATTGCGAACAGGATGAGAGTACCCAACCATTGTTAGGAGAAAAACCTTAATCATAAGACCTGATCAGTCTTACATAATGTGATTTGTGTGAGTGAGCAAGACTTAGGCCATCACTCTTTTATTTATATGTAGGAAACACATTGCTTCCAAGAACTTATTATTTCTACTAAAGATATTGTTCCTATCTTAAATGAGAAATTGATTTATAATGACAATTTTGATTAACATCGCTCTATTTTCACAATGAGCCTACCTTGATAATGATCTATATACTCATTTTATATTGTATTATTTTGTAGTTACTAAGTTGTCTCATCCCATAGTTATTTAATTCTTTTTTCAGGTCAAGGTGATGACTAGCAAGATAAATTCCAAGCCTTATTCTTCCGTTTGGAATTTGCTCTACTAGTTTTGGGTGTTATTAATTTTAGTTATGTGACTAAAGACTGTTATTTTAGAACTCTATGGTTATTGAAGCCCTATTTCGGATTTATGTGTACTATAAATCGTACTGTAAAAATTAGTGTATTAAGTAATGAGATGATGACATTAAATATAAAATGGGCAATTAAACATAATAAATATGAAAAATGGTATTAATGAGCACTTGGTAATATGTAAAATGACAAAGTAATAGCTAATAATAAGGGAAGGTAATTGAGTTTCGATCTTGGGATAAGTATTAATATGATAAATGATAAATAATAATAATAAGCTAAATAGGGTTTTATAGGTTTAGGTGAATTTTTGTCTCCCTATGCCCTAAGATTGTCATAGCCTAAAAATTTAGATCATGACAAAAGGATCAATTTTTATAACACTTCATGTTGTATGCTCTTGGAGTGCTCCTTTGTCCCCATCAGAGAATTCAATTAAGTCCAAACATATGTATACAGTAGTGAATATTATTGAGGTAGCATCCTACAATTGGGGAATTTATGTTTTGTATTGGTGTGAACCCTTAAATTTGCACCTCAACAACTAGCACTCGATTATGAACCAGTAGAATCAAATCAGGCTCAAATTGAATCAGAAACGGACCAAAACTAGCCAAAACAGTGCAAAACCGGGTCGATCCGAGAGAGTTAGGATCAGACCAGCTTCAGCGGCGAGCCAAGTGTTCCACAAGGTCGAGCGACACACTCAATGTGCTGGCAGCATGGGCAGCACCAATTGGGTGCCGCTTGGCCGGTCGGCATGCGGCGGTGCCAACACTGGATCCATTTAATTTTCTTGAAGAGGGGCGAATTTAGAGATGAAAATTCACCTAGATACTCTTCTTTCTATGCTAAAATTCTGCTAAATTAAAGTTAAAAATTAATACTAAAATCTGTCACTCCAAATTCTTTTAATTTGCAATTATAAATTCACCTAGATGCTCTTCTTTCTATGCTAAAATTCTGCTAAATTAAAATTAAAAATTAATACTAAAATTTGTTACTCCAAATTCTTTTAATTTGTAATTATTATTTTGTTTTGCTAACCTTTTCTATTAAAGGTTCAACTTCAAGGTTCTCTAATATAAGGTGGAGCTTTGATCCAGAGTAAAGCTCACCCTATTCATCCGAAAGTCAATAAAAACAAATGTAAATTCATTTTCTTCTTTCCATTTCTAAAATCCTAAATTCAAATCTAGAATTTTCTCTCTTACCTTTCTTTAGGTCTAAAACAGAAAAGATTTAAAATTTATTAATTTACAAGTTAGAATTAAATTAATAAACCAAACAAATATTTTTTCCAAAACCCCTCCTTCGCAAAAAGGAAGAATTGTGTGGGGTTTAATTTCTATTAAATAGGATATATAGGCATGCCATTCTATAGGGCATCAACTCCAAAATCTTTTTCAATAACATTTTCGCCTTCATATTTACAATTTAAGTTTCATTTTGCTTTGTTATTTATTTGTATATGCGCTTTATTTTCAATTCTTTATATTCATTTCTTTAATTTAGTTGGGGAGTGTGTGCTTTTTCTAGAATCCCATAAGAGCTAGAGAAAAGATCCTCTTTTCAAGAGGAACGTGTACTTTTTCTAGTACCCATAATCGCTAGAGGAAAGATCTCATTTATTTCATTCATTTTGGTTTCGTAATAATAAGTAGGATTTATTTTTGTTTATTTATTTACAACTGTCATTTCATTTTACCATTTACAACTATTTCATTCATTATTTTCACTCCTGTTCATGCATACACTAAAATTGCCTTTTTTTAGAGTTATTTTGCAACTTTTAGCCAAATTGAAGAAAATTATATTTTCTCAATTTGTTTAAATACTAAAACTTGATCAACGAGCCTTCTTTAGTCACTCGTGGATTAGTGCTTTTCCATTAGAATAAATCAAACATTTTGGAGTCAATCAATTTGGGTTTTCCTTCAATTTTTCCAACTAAAATAAGTAAATTAAGGTGGCAACTCCCTTTTACGAATAACAAATTGCAAAATCTAATTTTCTAAACTCATAGCGATTCTCAATCATGGAATTTCTCCCGAAGATCATTTCGATTCCTCTTAGCGAATTAGACCAGTATTGGGACGAGGCCTCATAGTTGGAGACTCCACTGGGGACTTCAAAATCTTTTTCAAATAAAAGATAAAGTGGATTACTTTTGGTAAAATACCAAGTTTGGCTTTAATGCGAAACAACTCTTTCCATGCATCACTACATCGGACTCCTTGTCCAAAAAACACTAGCTTCCTAGGAAAACAAAGGATAGAAAGTAATATCGAGTAGGCAACCTTCTTTAGGTCTGTTTGCTGATAGTGAAATCATCTAGCACACGATATATCCTCTAATTCTTTTAGAGGTATAATGAGTATGTACATACCATTTGACCCACGTGAGGCTCCTTATTTCATATGTGGTTAGGTATATCGCATCTCTAGTGTGACGGGTTACCTTCAAACCACCCTAACCTTTTCATGTAATGGCTCATAGAACCTTTGCTTAAGGTTGTATGTACCATAATCAAAACCTTTGTATTTTTGTATTCTCATGAAATATTTTTCCATGCATATCATACATCCAAACTGCATAATAAAACATGCCTTCATCTTGTCAACCCTTAATTTTGCACCATCTTGTCAACCCTTAATTTTGCACCTTCTAGTATGTGTTTGAACTTTAGAAGCACTTAGGCTCGGGAAACAAACCTTTAAAAGTCAAAAATTCTCAAAATGGGAAAATTAAGACATTTCTTTTTGACATTTGAACCCTTTCAAATCATCCAAAACTGAGTAACGAGTACAACACAACTAGAATTGTGAAAAATGGATGAGAAACAAGCAAGAATAGGCAAAAAGGGCAAAAAAGGCCAAAACAAGCTCGTTGCTACAGAAGCCTACGGCGTTGCTGCAGAGAGCTCTGCTGTAACTCAGGCAAAAGCTCTATTTTTTGCAATCCCACATTTGAATTTAATGCCTTTTATGCTTCAATCCTCCTCCTATATATAGGGGACCTCCCACACTTTTAAAAACCAACTTCTAGAGCTTGAAAGCATTAATTTCAAGCCAACCGTTTTGCATTTGCTCCTTGCTTCACAAAGCAAGTTGGAGAGTTTCTCCTTGATTCCTACTCAACTAGTAAGGGCTTTCTTCCCACCTGTTTGAGGCAAGTCTATTGCCCAAGGCTCATTTTTCCAGTCTGAGGCTAGCCGCTACTCACTATCCAAGGTTAGTTGTTGCTTGCCATTTAAAGCTAACCTCCACTAACCATCTGAGGTTAGCCGCCACTTACCATCCAAAGCTAGTCATTGCTTGTTGTTCGAGGCTATCTGCCACCTATCATTGAGGTTAGCTGCCGCCTACCATCCTAAGTCAGCCGCCGCATGCTATTTAAGGCCAATCATTGCCTACCGTTCGAGGTAAGTTTCTTTTCCTTTAATTTTCTTTTGTCTAAATTTCCTTGCCTCTTTTAGTTAATTAACTAAATTGATTCATCTAGGTTGCTAGCTAATCAACTCTATAATCAATTAAATTAATTAATTAACTCAACTCTCTTTTAATCAATCAATCAAAACATGATAAAATGGCTAGGCTAAACTAACCCTTTCACAAGAAGAGAGAACTGCGTGGATTTTGATTCCCATTCAAAGGGATATGCAGGCTTGCTTGGTTCAAGTATCGAATTCAATTAAAACTAACCAACTTTCCCCCTCTATCACTTTATTCACTTGCTTTTATTTTGTTTTCTTTTACTTTATTATTAGACTTAATTTTGGGAATGTGTGACTTCCCTAGAACTCATAAGGGCTACAGGAGGTATCCCCTAAGTTTGAGATTTTATTATAATATTAACTTTCTCTTATTTCAAACCTTAATTGTGTTTTTACTTTATTGTTGAAATAGATGAGTTGAATGATCATGCATATTATAAACTGTTCATGCATTTTAAATTGTTCATGAAATATATTTTAAGTTACATTTATATTACTTGGCCAAACTTATTTTGTTAAATTAAATAAAAAACCTAATTCCTGAATCCTGTTTGGTTTCAAGGCTAGTGATCTTTTTTCCTTTGGGTAATAATTGGAGTCAAATCCGTTTTTTACTTATATTTTAACAAATAAAAATAAATTAAGGTGACAACTCTAAGAAACAATTTTCAAATCTATCAAAGATAAGCCCAAGGGCTTCCTCATGAGTTCTTTCCTAAATGAGCATTTCGATTCCCTTTAGTGGATCGGACCGGTACTCTGGTGAGGCCTCACAGCTGGTAACTCCACTGGGAACTAACTCTCTTTTAAAAAAAGGAAAAATAAGTAGACTACTAATTGGTTTAAAAAGAGTTTGGTCTTTTGATATGATTGTGACTTTACATGCATCACTTGTATAGGCTTTTTGCCATTCAACCTAGCTTTAGGAAAACAATGGATAGTGAGTACCATCGAGTGAGTAACCCTCCTTAGGTCTATTCACTGATAGTGAAATCATCCACACCGCGATAAATTCTTTGATCCTTTCAAAGGTGTAACAAGCATGCACGTACTACTAGACCCACGGGAGTCTCCTTGACCCATATGTGGTTAGGTATATCGCTGTTCTAGTATGACGGGTACCCAAATCGAGCCACCCACCCTTACCCTTTCATGTAATGAACTTAGATCCTGGCCTTAGGTTGTATGTACCATAATTAAAACTTTGCATCTTTGCATTCTCATGAAATGTTTTCCTCATGCATATCATGCATCTATACTATATAACAAAACATGCATTCATCTCAAGTCTAGGTCGAACCTTGAACCTAAAAAGGGTCAAACATTCTTACTTCTATTCAAATACCTTCCCCATAAACACTTTCACCTATATCCCGTCACCCTATCTAAATACCCTTAAACCATGACCCTAAACCTTTAGCCTAAACACCATTGTCTTTAACCCAAAACCCTTTCATCTTTATCCATACACCTTCAGTCCTAAACCTTAAACATAAACATTTCTATCCTAATCACCTTCATCTCCATAAGCCTAAACACCTCACCCTGACCTTTAATCCTAAACAACTCAACCTAGCCTTTATGTTAAACACCTCGCCCTAGCTTTACCCTAATCACCAAACGCTTGAACCTCACACCTCAAATGTAAACCTAAACCACCTTCAACCTTTAGACCTTAAGCCATAAACCCACAATCCTAAAACCCATATCTAATCCTAAAAACCTTGCTACTTGACTATAAGCCTAACCCACAGCCTCTATCTTAATCCAAAAAAAAAAAAAAAAAAAAACTAGACACCTTAGGTTCTCAATGCCAAAAACATCATCTCGATCCTATCCCTTGTTCAAAATCAAACCCACTATCCTTAAACCCAACACTCATAGCCCATCACCTGTCATAACCAGTCTAAGCCAATAACTTTGGCCGAACACACTACCTTAAACTTAATACCTTTGGTCCAATCTACTACGTTAAGCCCAAAGCATTTGCCCTATCATACCTTAAGCCAAAAAAAAAAAAAAAATGGTTGGCCCATGACATAATAGGAAGCCTTTTCTCTTAGGATCTATGTATCTATGCCTTCATCACCTTTTCAATTCCATACTTATCACTTACCCTGTTGCCATACTTGTCACTTACCTTATTGCTTTGGTTTAAAGGTACCAATGGCCAACCCACTTGACATGGCTTCCCTGACCATACTTCTTAAGAAGCAAGAAGAGCATTTCCAAGCTAACCTAGCTGCTCAACAAGCCTAATTCGAGGAACAAAGGCAATTCATCATTGAGGAAGTTTGGGCTATGATTGACCAGGTTAGCCTTAACCATCCTAACCCAACCTTTATCTTGAACCAGGCCAATCCTAGCCTAAATTTGAGCCAAACGAACTCATATCTAAACCAAAGAAGGGAAGTTTTCTCTTATCCAAACACTAGATTGGTTATAGAGAAACTTGAAGCCATGGAAAGAACCATCAAATCCCTAAAGCATGGCAATGATCAAATTGATGTGGACAATTTAACCTTATTCGCTGACATTAAGCTTCCTCCTAAATTCAAAATGCCTAAACTAGAAAGATTTGATGGAATCACTTGCCTCAAGACTTATCTGAAGATATATATAGGGCAATGAAATCTTTAGGAGTTAGTAATGAGCTCACTGCTCAACTGTTCTAATAATCACTAACTGATGCTACTAGGAGATGGTTCTTTTCAATAAATAAGAGCCGGAAAAGGACGTGGGATGATATTTGTATGCCTTTGTTAAGCAGTATCATTACAATGGTGAAATAGATGTTACTAGGTGTGACTTGGAAACTATCAAGTTGCTTCCAGAGGAATCCTTCTCTATGTTCCTTGCAAGATGGAGGGCTAAAGATGCTCCAATGGTAAATAGACCAACAAAGCAAGAACAAGTGGACATCCTTGTCAAGAACCTACTCCTAGCCTACCGATTCCACTTGTTAACCCAATACCTATCCACTTTCAAAGCTTTGGTTGCAAATTTATCAAAGGTTGAAGATTGCATCTAAAGTGCATCTATTCAACCTGAATTTCCCACCACTAACCTAAACAGTGATGAAGAATCCAAACCCAATTCAACCCTCCTTTATCTCAGCCCCAAGTGATATGACATGAAAGAGTTCAAGTTTAATTAATCTGATCTTTCTGAGATTAAATTCCAAGTCTAAGTTTGAGTTTGAGTCTAAATTCGAGTCTTAGTTCGTCCTCATATTTTCTTTTTTGTGTATTTTCTGTTGATCATGTCGGTCCATTTTTTTATCTTGTAATAAAATTTTTCATTATAATAAAACATCCACATTTTTTTTAATTATTTGAGTACTTGTCTTTCTTGTTTTAAACATGGATGAGCTTTGAAAAAAAAAAGAGAGAAAAAAGAAAGAAAAAAAAGAGAAAAAGAAAGAATAAAAAAAAAGAGAAAGAGAAAAAGAGAAATGAACAGTCAATTAAATGCACTACAGCTAGCATATGCTTGGGATTAAGGTGCCATCAACAATTACTTTGCCAGCTCCTAACCAAATAAGGTCATGAAATAGACCTTTCATCAAATAGTTAAAGTGCAAAATCAAACGATACACCTCAACAAGGGGCCACTAGTCTATTAAATCCAACATTCAAATATTAGAGCCCCTCAAAGTAAAGAAAAACAGCGAATCATGGTGGAATATTTTCTTCCAAATTTCATTAATCCAAGCTCACTAAGTTAAAAACCCGAAAGGGTGACCTAGGCAAAAGTTAAAGCTAAAAGAGAGAGAGAGAGAGAGAGAGAGAGAGGGAGAGAGAAAGCTGATCCCAATAATCTTCCTTTGAGTCCAAAGTTGTCTTTAATCAATCTGTCTTGTATCATGTATTCCAAAATTATCCTTCCTCATTAGCTAGCTTATTCTTTAAAGTGATATTGTTTTCTATGCCTTATCTCATAATGGGGCATATCCTTCTAAGTCTTCATTGTCTTTTGTTAATCCGTATCATCACTTAGCTCAAAGAGCTTAGGTACTATCTCTCACATTGCTAGTCTATCATATCCCTATCTCTCATTAGGAGCATGATCCCTAAGTTATCTTTTCTCATCAGTCCTTCAGCCACTCCTTAGGGCACTTCCTTTTAGCTAGTTTGTTGTCATCTACTTTCAAGCTAATAGAGTGTCACCCTAAATCTCTCTTCAATCTCAAAATGACAAGATTAGCTTGGCTTAGTCTTTTCTATGAATCATGCTACAAACAACAAAATCATACAACCTCCCTAATCCTTTTTAGAATTTCTAACCGACCTTTGAACCATTCCCAAACTTCATAATGTACAATCCCAAGCCTCGTTGGAAAAGTCATACCAACCTTTCAAGCTTAAACCTTATAACTCAAGCCTTGTACCACCTTTTCCTTAGCAAAGTCTCGTCATCTTCTAAGGGCCAGGCCTATTGGCAGAACTGAAGATTCTAAGTCTTTCAAGACTCATCATCCTTAAAGCCAGCTCTCTTTAGCACAACTAAAATCAAGTCATATCTTACCAAGCTTAAGAAGGGCTCAAACTACTCAAAATCTAGTCATTCCATGTGTCATTGGCAAAATCTCATCATCTTTTAAAAGACCAAGCCTCCATGGCAAATTACATCACCTATAAATTCCAACCAAGTCAAAGCCTACCAACCATCTGATAGGCATTGAAAATTTGATATAACCATGACAAAGGGCAAGCCTACATCCATGAGCCTATGGTATCCTTATGACTAAAACCTGTAGCATCGAACTTAAGATAAAGCCAACATCTTCCAAAGAGGTCCAAAGCACCTTTAACCAAAGCCTTCAAGCCTTCACTATAAAGCCCAAACCAAGAAGCCTTCACCATGAAACCCAAGCCTAAAAGCCTTCACCATTAAACCCAAACCAAAAAGCCTTAATTATGAAGCCTAAACTAAGAAGCCTTCACCTTGAAGCCCAAATCAAAAAGCCTTCACTGTAAAGCCTAAATAAAAAAAAAAAAACCTTTACCATAAAACCTAAACCAAAAAGCCCACTTCCAAAAAGCCTTCATTTATACGATAGTCTCCTCCAAGGCCAAATCTAACCAAGCCTTCCTGAGCTAGTTTTCTAGCCTAACCTTTCCTCTAAGCTAGACTTAGCCTCCTAATATGACCTTTTACAAATTTAGCATCCTAACCTAGTCCAAAGGAAAAATCTGACCAAACCTTCCCAATGAACTCTCCAAAACCCATAACTTGCCCGAGCCTTTTACACCTGACTGAGCCTAAGAGAGAACTTGTCCAATCCTTCCAAATGAACTCTCCAAATGTTGTGACCTGATTGAACTGAAGTGCCATACCTAACTAAGCCATTCACATAAACTTCTCTGAGGATAAGTACCATAATCTGACCTTCCCCAAACCTTCTAACCTAATCATCTCTAAAGACCTGAGCCTCTTGATCAAGCTTTCCAATCCAGCCTCAAACCAAATTTTTTATAAAGTTAGACCTATCTATGTCTTTTAAACTAACCAACATGATCTTTTCTAAGACCACACCTTACCCAACTCCTAGAATGATCCCTTCCTAGGCCAAACTAATAGTTGTTGACCAACTAGCCTCACACTTGATATGCCCATTTCACCTCTAAGCTAGCTAATCAACCAAAAACCAAATGACCAAATCACTTTCCTTTATTATTCTAAAGTGGGGGCACTTCCCTTCTAAATATTCACTTTTCTAAAATGGGGGCATCTTTCTCACAAAGATCAATACTTTTATATCAAGCTAACCCTTCAAAGGTTTAGGGTATCCGATCATTGCATAATTATCTAGCATCTTTGCATTAAATAGGCTCACAAGTCAAAACGTGTTGTCAAACTCTTAAAGTAAGACAGATCATTTTCAAAAATCAATCTAAATCTCAGGACCATTACTCTACTGTTCCTATTAGACAGGATAGTTATCTTTACCATTCCTACCGGAAAGAATGGTCATCTTTTTGATCCTACTAGATAGGATTATCACTTTTCATTCCTACAAGAAAGGACCATTACTTTTATTGTTCATACAAAACAGGACAGTTATCTTTACTATTCCTAACAGACAGAAAGGTTATCTTTTTTATCCTACCAGGCAGGATCATCACTTTTCATTCCTACTAGAAAAGACCACTACTTTTACTATTCTTACCAAACAGGACAGTTATCTTTACCATTCTTGATAGACAGGAAGTTCATCTTTTTTATCCTACCAAACAGGATCATCACTTTTCATTCCTACTAGAAAGGACTACTACTTTTACTATTCTTACCAGACAGGATAGTTATCTTTACCATTTCTACCAGACATGATGGTCATCTCATCGTTCCTACCAGATAGGACAGTTATTTTACCATTCCTACCAAACATAATGGTAATCTATTTAATCCTATTAAAAAGGATCATCACTTTTCATTCCTATTAGAAAAGACTACTACTTTTACTTTTCCTACGAAATAGGACATTTATTTTACCATTTCTACAAGATAGGATGGTCATCCTTTTAATCCTATCAAATAGGATCATCACTTTTCATTCACACTAGAAACAATAATTACTTTTACTACTTCTACTAGACAGGACAGTAATCTTCACAATTTCTACTAGACAAGATGGTCATCTCATCATTCCTACCAGACAAGATCACTACTTTATCGATTCCTACCAGACAGGATCACCTCCTTGCTAATTCCTACCAGATATGATCACCACTTTATTAATTTTTACTAGATAAGGTCATCTTCTTTCCTACTAGATAGGATCACCATTTTATCAATTCTAACTAGATAGGGTTGCCTTCTTTCCTACTAGACAAGATTATCATTCCTATCTGATAGGAACATCGCTGTTAGCTCCTACCAAAAAGGATAAATACCAAATGCTACTAGCTGACAGATCTCCTAAATATATTGGGAGAATCTTCCTTAAAATTCAATCACACTTCTCACCCAAATGTCTAAACTCTGACCTAGACATTAATTTAGTTCCTTTTACCATCTCCTAGCCTCAAATTCATTGTCATCAGAATCACCTTTCAGACAAAGACAATTATGATAGGGGGCAGTTGTGAACCCTTAATTTTGCACCTTCCAGTATGTGTTTGAACCTTAGAAGCACTTAGGCTCGGTAAACAAACCTTCAAAAGTCGAAAACTCTCAAAATGGAAAAATCAAAATATTTCTTTTTGACATTTGAACCCTTTTAAATCATTTAAGACTGAGTAACAAGTACAACGCAATTAGAATCATGAAAAAGGATGAGAAACAAGCAAGAACGGGCAAAATTGGCAAAAAGGGCCAAAATAGGCCCGTTGCTGCAAAGGCCTGCGGCATTGCCACAGAGGCCTCTATGGAACAATAGAGGCCTATATGAAACTAGTGTATAGCTGGTGAAAACCCCTTTTTTTGCAATTCCACATTGGAATTTGATGCCTTCTATGCTCCAATCCTCCTCCTTAGATAAAGAACCTCTCCACACTTCAAAGAACCAATTTCTAGAGCTTGAAAAGTATTAATTTCAAGCAAGCCACTTTGCATTTGCTCCTTGCTTTATAAAGCAATTTGGGGGGTTTCTTCTTGATTCCTACTCAACTAGTTAAAGGTTTTTTGTCCACCTATTCAAGGCAAGTCTATTGCCCAAGGCTCATTTTTCTAATTCGAGGCTAGCCGTCGCCCACCATCTAAGGCTAGTTGTTGCCTACCATCTAAAGCTAGCCGCAGCCAGCCGTTTGAGGCTAGCCATAGCCAGCTGTCTGAGATTAGTTATCGCCGATTGTCTAAGGCTATCTACCATCCACCATCGAGGTTAGCTGTTGTCTGCCATCCTAAGCCAGTTGCCGCATGCCATCCTAAGCCAATCATCACCCGCCATTCGATGTAAGCTTCTTTTCCTTTAATTTTCTTTTGTCTAAATTTCCTTGCCTCTTTTAGTTAGTTAATTAAATTGATTCATCTAGGTTGTTAGCTAATCAACTCGGTAATCAATTAAATTAATTAATTAACTCAACACTCTTTTAATCAATCAATCAAAACATGATAAAGTGGCTAGGCTAAACTAACCCTTTCGCAAGAATGGAGAACTACATGGGTTCTGATTCCCATTCAAAGGGATACGCGGGCTTGCTTGGTTCAAGCATCAAACCCAATTAAAACTAACTAACTTTCCCCCTCCATCACTTTTTTCACTTGCTTTTATTTTGTTTTCTTTTACTTTATTATTAGGCTTAGTTTAGGAAATGTGTGACTTCTCTAAAACCTATACGGGCTAAAGGAGGTATCTCCTAAGTTTGGGATTTTATTATAATTATTAATTTTCTCTTATTTTGAACCTTAATTGTATTTTTACTTTATTGTTAAAATAGATGAGTTGAATGATCATGCATATTATAAACTGTTCATGCATTTTAAATTATTCATGAAATATATTTTAAGTTACTTTTATATTACTTGGCCAAACTTATTTTGTTAAATTAAATCGAAAACCTAGTCCCCAAATTCTCTTTGGTTTCGAGGCTAGTGATCTTTTTTCCTTTGGGTAATAATTGGAGTCAAATGAGTTTTTTCTTTATATTTTCCTAAATAAAAATAAATTAAGGTAGCGACTCTAAGAAACAATTTTCAAATCTATCAAAGATAAGCCCAAGGACTTCCTCATGAGTTATTTTCCAAATGAGCATTTTGATTCCCTTTAGAAGATCGGACTGGCAATAGAATGAGGCCTTACACATCTAGGTCATACCTTAAACCGAATAAGGGTCACATACTCACTTCTATCCAAACACCTTCACTTCTAAACCTTAAACACTCTCACCTCTATCCCAATCACCTTTGCTCCTACAAACCTTAAGCCATCACCCTAAATCTTACCCTACAAACCTTAAGCCATCACCCTAAACCTTACTCTAGTACCCTAGCCCTAAACCTAAAACCTCATTTCCCTAGCCTTGGCCTTAAACACCTCTAACCTAAAAATGCCTCGCCCTAACTTTACCTTCTATAATCCTTAGCTAAACACTAACTTGGCTCTATCCTTAAGCCCATGAACTAGTCCAATTAATCATAATTACCCAAAAATAAAATCTAACTAGTTCCCCTAGCTAAATACTGACTTGGCCAACATTATATAGCTCTACCCTCCTTTTTTTACCCATAACCTATCAACCTAGCGATAAGATATTGTCATCCATTACCTATAAGCCCAACATCCTTGGCCCATTACCTTCAAAACCAATCCATTACCCCTAGATCAATAAATGCCTATAGCCTATATCTAAATCATCAAAACCTAGGACACTACCCTAAGCCCAATACCTTTGGCCCAACACACTACCCTAAGCCCAATACCTTTAGTCCAATACACTACCCTAAGCCCAACACACCACCCTAAGCCTAATACCTTTGGCCTAATACAATACCTTAAACCCAATACCTTTGGCCCAACACACTATCCTAAGTCTAGTACCTTTGGTTCAACTTGATTCCTTAAGCCTAAGACCTTGACCTATGCAACACTAGGAAATCATCAAAAGCCCAAATGCAGTTAGCTCACAATATCAAAGGAAATCTTTTCCTCAAAGTTTGCATGCCCATATTCCTGCTTCTTCTCCAAGCACTTACCTTAATTCTTTGGTTTGGTTTGTATGGTACCAATTGCCTTTCTTTTTAGAGTTATTTTGCAACTTTTAGCCAAACTAAAGAAAATTGTATTTTCTCAATTTGTTTAAATACTAAAACTTGATCTCCGAGCCATCTTTGGTCACTTGTGGATTAGTGCTTTTCCATTGGGATAAATCAAACATTTTGGAGTCAATCAATTTGGGTTTTCCTTTAATTTTTTCAATTAAAATAAGTAAATTAAAGTGGCAACTCCCTTTTACAAATAACAAATTACAAAACCCAATTTTCTAAACCTACAGCAAGTTCCAATCGTGGAGTTTCTCCCAAAGAGTATTTCAATTCCCTTCAGCGGATTGGACCGGTACTCGGATGAGGCCTCACAATTTTTTGAATTATAGTGTGAAAAGTTATAAGCAATCGATGGGCTATCGCGACACATCAAGCGTTAAGAGTGGATGTCTGATGGTTCTAGTGGTATGTTTAGTTTACAATGTTATTCTTCCATTGTGTTAGATTCACTTTTAATGACTTGGTGAATATACAACTTTATTTCCATTTTGATGTCAGAAATCTATCAATAAGAATGATAGTAAATTATTAAATTTAAGTTTCCATTCTAATGTTCTTGAATACTTTCTTTTCAGTTGGTATATCTAGATCACATCGACATCAATAGACCAGTTAGATGGAACCTCGGCCTGCATATTAATGGTTGGACCAATGAAAAATTCCATAGTGTCATTAAGATAGACATAGGAGAAAATGGCTCATATAAATATGGCAAGGTAACATTATACTTTGTTATCTTTGACCATATGATTGGTACTGTTTATTACTAGAAAATACGAAATTTTATGCTCCTTGAATATGCTGATTTCATAATTTTACACCAAGATATGGGTCATACAATATGGAAAACCCCATTTGATTTAATTGTGTGAACCCTCAATTTTGCACCCTCATCATCCAACTGTAACTTTAGTACTTGTTGAGTTTAACACGCCATGTGGAGCCGTTACGGTGGTCCTGCTAAATTTCCCAAACTCCACACCAACAACCAATCTCAAAAAAAAAAAAAAAAAAAAAAAGAAATCTAAAAAAATATGCTAGGTGACATGTGGCGTGCCGTACGCCTTGCTTGTGACATGCTGCATAAGCCTGGTGTGGTGCTGCACTAGGTTTTGCAACCTTCTAACTGTCCGTGGGCTCCATTTACTCAAAAAATGACTTTTTTACTCTTTCAATCCAATTTTCAGTCATTTCTGGCCCTTACCCTCATGGTATTTTCATATTTTCATTAGCTAAACTATCCTCACCCACTTTTCCTATAAATACCCCCCTTCAACCTTTATTCCAACACACCTGTTAAATTAGTATTGATGGTTATCTACTAATTCATCTCTTCTTCTCCCTCCAACCACTCTCTAATTAACTAATTAATCTTTTCAATTAATTAATTATCTCACCCTAACCCAATTAATTAGTCCTTTTAATTAACTAAAATTCTTTTTTAAATTAAAAATAATTAATTAATTAATCATTTTTTTTTCAAAACCAAATTAATCATTTTTCTTAATCCACTTTCATCCAAATTAATTAATTAATCTTTTTAATTAATTAATCTATCTATCATTTTCATCATACTAATTAGTTAATTAATCATTTTAATTATAATATCCCAATTAATCCAATCACTTTGTTCTAATAAAACGAAACTTCGGTCCAATAAAATCCTCCGCCCACCAAAAGCAAAGGTACCAACCTTTTTCCCTCACTCTCAAAACACCCAAGCCAAAATCAATCTGATCAACTCCGAAATCCCTCCACTTAATCATGGAACAAACTACGTGGGTTTTGATCTCTATCCAATGGGCTATGTAGGCACGTTTGGAATCTAAATCCAAATCTTAAATCCAAATCTCTATAATCTCTTTTTCCCTTTTTAATTTATGGATATTTTATTTTAATTTTCTCTTTGCCCTCATGTCATATTCATGTATCTTATTTACAATTATCATCTTATAGTATTTGTCATTCATGAAATCAATTTTTCAAAGTCAAATTAAACTTAAGAGCTAAATTTTGATTATTTAAAACTAAAAACCTAATCCCTGAGCTCAACCTGGTTTGAGACTAGTGATTTTATCATTGGGTAAATTAATTAAAAATTAATGAATTGGAGTCAATTGGGTTTTTCCTTAATTTTTCTTTTTAAAAATAAATTAGGGTGGCGACTCTCAAAATCATTTTCAAAATCAGCCAAATCCAAACCGAGGGTTCCATCGTGAGTTTAAACCCGAATGAGCATCCTGGTTCCCTCTAGCAGACCGGGCCGGTGCTTGGGCGAGGTCTCACAAATTGGTGTGTGAAGATTAGGAGATAGTTTGATTGGATCGATTGATGAAGCTACATAAGGAGGTTAGTGCTAGTTTATTTTTTATGCTTGCACCTTGAAATTGTATTTATTGTTTGTCTTTGCCATTGTTAACTAATTTTTGTTAACTAATTTTTACTTCTCTCATTTGGATATTTCTTAGCATTAACTTATGTCGATTAAAACCCTATTTCCAATACTTGTTTTTATTATAATGTGCATAGTTTGTTTTAGAAGGAAATACAACTAGTCCAAGTCAATTGGCAAGTTTCAGGGAAAAAAAGAGTATGTTGTAGAATCCCACAGACAAATGCACATCATCTGGATTACACGTCTCTTATGATGCATTTCATCCATCATTTGATAGTGTGGAAGCTCAGTCTAACGATGAAAACCAAACAGATGGAGATAAGGATATGAGTTATCCTATATGTGATGACGTATATTCACAACATATTGGTGATTTGAATTATTATTGGAAGCTAATGGTAGACTTGTTAAAGAATCTTCTCATGAAAAAAGGTGATGAGGGATGGGGTATGGTCAATGGAGATGATTATATCAATACTATACATGAAGGTAATTGTGGTCTAGATACATTTTCCATTTCACATGTCTACTTGCTTTCTAACAATAGTTTTCTAATCACATTATCATATCCTAAATGAGACTTGTCATACACACTTAAAATATTGACAAACATGCTTTCAATAAAATGACTTTATGCACATGTGGGGGAAGTTTAAATATTATCTATTTATTATTATATTCTGCTTAATTTCCAATCATAAAGTTATATCGGTTCAATGTAATTCATTATGCATCTTCTATTGGACATGGATAAGATGGTGAAATGTTTGTGGGTGGACATGAAAATGTGCACACTAGAGAGGAAGGTAAATAATGCACCATATTTATTTTTCAAGTCAACATTGGAATTTAGATCCTTATAATTGCACATTATAATTTTCTCTTCCCAATTAAAATGTGTTTAATTTGGTTGTAATAAAGATTGCATTGTTTAATGCACGGACAATATGCCACCTGCTATATGATTTTTTAAATGTGGAATCTATATCCAAATGTTTATGTATTCTATTTATTATAATTTTTAAGTAAGATTTCTCTGTCTTATATTCGCATATGCAGTTGAAGGCAATCAGACCTTGTGCTTTGAGCTTCCAATTACTATTGATAGGTGAGACACTAATTTAATATGTGAATTAAATATGCATCACTAATGCCTTAGGCCTTAGTCATTGCAAATAATCATAATTTTATGGTAATTATGATCCATGTTAAAAATTTTGAATGTCTTTCATTGAAATAACAGTTCCTTGGTAAAGGTTTACAAGCGTAGGAAGGAAACTAGTAGACCATGCCAATAGACAAGACAAAGTGTAAGAACAACATCCCTAAACATTACATATGCATCATCAACACTGAAATTAGATCATCACCAGTTTGACTAGCAGTTGTTGAACTGGGTTCGTAAGGCTACCCAAAAGGATGAATAAGATCTTCATTTACACATATTAAATTGCTTGGTCAAATTATAATATATATATATATATATATCTAAAAATCCATACCCTTATATGGTCAACATGAATTGTAGGTAAATACATTGGACGGTTGCACCAAAAATTATAAATAGCATATCTGCATTCATTAATATATCCTATTTCAGGTCATATGGCTTTGTTATGGGGAGTTGTTTCTTAAAATGCAATGAATTGAAGAGCATGCTTGACGCGTAATCTAAAGTTTCTAATCATGAGTGTTACCATGTAACTCAACATATCTCATTTTTTTCCTATATATGAATTTGCATTTGTGAAATTCATAGATAATCTGATTAATATTTCCAAAATTTGTTGAAATATAATTTAGTTATACTTGTATTATTTTCAAATTTTCAACTTACATTTTAGGTTGTGCATGAACTTGCAAAGTTTTTAACCACAAATAGATTCAAGTAGACTCCACCAATTAGGCGATATGTAATCAGCCATTATTTTATGGTACGTAATATATCATAACAAGCAATATACTATATTCATTAGTTAATTTCATAAAGTAACTTTATAGTGGTATGTATCAGTATGAATTTGTAGTTGAAATCTCAAATTTCAAGTAATTACAATTAGATTAGGTTGCTAAAAAACAACAGTTCTCCAATCCCATCTGATGTGAATATCGATGTTGTTAAGAGTGTCATAGACGAATTGGTTTAAGTAAAGAACTAATAGGATTTGACATAAGAGATTGCAGTATTATACGTTTCATATTCCATCTAAATTTTATTGCTTTACAATTCAGTTCCTTATTCTATTTTACCTATTTGAAATCACGGGTTATGCTAACACATACCACTATGTGATGACAGCAAATGAACATAAATTTTAAACATTTTGAAATGTTATTCAACCATCTACGCGTACTCTATTAATTAATTATATCCTTTTTTATTCACTGTATTAGCATGTTTTTATCCCTGTTTTGTATATGGAACACTAAACAACATTTTACTTTAGTCTCCGAGAGTAAACAATTTTTATAATCAATTCCTTACCTAAGGAGTTCGCCTTAACCATTATGCTTCCTAGATTGGTATTTCCATATAATTAAGTAATATTTTTGGCATGGTGTATTATATTTTAGTTGCATTTAAGTAAAGAGCGTGATGTGATACATATTTCAATTTTCAGCTATATAGCTGTAACATAATATTATATGTTTATGATTGAACAAAAGGCAAGTGTTCATAGGTTGTTCATGAAATATGATGCATCTTGTGTGTTTGATTGCTCTGGATGGAACTTCAAAGATGCTGGATGATCCATCAAGATGATATGTAATAATTCTGTCATTATTAATTCCATCATTTAAGCTATTTTGTAATTCCTTTGTGAAACTGGTGAACTTATACAATTCAACCTACTTCACACAATTTTATGAATTTTTTACTATTTTTATAATTTATGTTATTTATTTCCATATTTAATAACTTAGCAAATTTAGCTAAGGTATTTATATGCTTACTGGAATAGATTACTGGAATGGATGGTGGATATTTACTTTTCTATCACAAGTTTTACTTCTCTATCATGCGCTTTTACTTTGTAAAACCTCAAAGTTGGCAACAAACATTCTATAATTATTTGATTACTAAATAATATTTTCCAACTCTATTAACCCCTCATCATGAATTACGTATACGTTGAATTGTATTATTATCCACATTATTTTTTCTTCTTTAAAGATGTTATTATCATTTAAAAGAATTTTTGTGCATTTTAGACCCATATTGTACATATGTTTGATTGAGAATAAACATTTAATCTTTGTACTTATTAGAATTCCAAATTCTCATGTTATTCGATTTGATATAGTTTACATCTATGATTCTAAAACTCAAAAAATTTATTGCTCCTTGCATTTGATGCTCATGATTTTCTATTTTCCACATAGGCATCTACCTCACAAATGCGGGAACATATTATCTTAGAGATATTGAAGCATAGCTTGAATGAGGTGAAAGAGAGCATCAATTCAGCAATAAATTTCAAATAAATATTCCCCCTCTTTGTATAATGAATATTTTGTATATAATTAAATTAATCTTTTATTGAAATGTCACATTAAGTGTTTTGTATATCACTCAAACTATGTATACTGCATAGATATAAGTTTTACAACCATGCTTCATTTGCTATGAGGATATTTTCAATTTTTATTTAACACTTTCCTCATTTGATATAGTATTACTTTTCTAGGTTGTAGTACATTAACAGATCAAAATGGGACATATAATATCATTAATGGTTCATATTTGTACTTTCAAAATATTCACTTACATTTTCCCCCCTCCCTCCCTTCTTTACTCTTTTTTATTGTATATGTACATTATTTATGAAATGTAGTCATATATATTCATAATTTTTAAAATTCTTATCCAATATGTTGATTACGATTGTCCCTTTTTTCACAAAATTTATATTCCAATTTGATATCCAAACAATATTTATATTCTAATTTGATATCTAATTCTTAAAAATATTGTAAACTTCCTATAAGTATACAGATCATAGGCAAGTCACATTGTGTGAATTAAAATGTCAATCCCACAGGAAAAGTATTGACAATTATCAAACTCAAGTTTCTACTCTATTATTGCTACAAGCTAAAATTCATATTTCATATATGAAATAAAATATATAAGATTAAATTCAAGTTAAAATTCAAATACAACTAAAATTACATTTGGGACCACTCAATACCCTACACGGTCATGTACTTCTTCTTGAATATCACCTATTAACGGGTTGGCCCAATAAATTTCGATTACATAGCCGTTTAATTCTCCTTCTACATGGCCGTGTTACTTGCTCTCTTTGAAATTCACATTTTTTATAAGAAGGCATAACAAATTCTTTTACACGACCATGTAGAACTCTTTCTACATGGCCATATTAATTGCTTCATGAATCCTTCATCATATTTTTGTGGTCCAATTGTGCCCCTTTTTTTTTTTTTTTTTTTTGTTTATAGCTAAGTGGATGAAAATTCTCATGAATTATTTGTATTTTCACAAATTCTTTCTCAAGAGCTTCATATCATTCTCTTATTCTTCATGGTTACAATTAAGCTCTTAAGATGAACTCTAAGCTTAAAATAATTAACTCATAGACATAGGCTCAGTAAAATTACTTTTAATAAAACAAAGAAACAAGCAAAAATCAACACAAAGCTAAAAAAAATTTGGTACATTAAGGAAGAATTTTAATCAAAGGGGTGGATACGAGTGTTGGATTTTAACAAATAATGCCTAAATCATCTCTCTCTCTCTAAAACAAATTCAAAATTTCACATCAAAAGACAAATAATAGGGACTAAATGTTGGCAATACACATGACGACAACAAGTACGTAAAAGCTTTGTATAATTAAGCATACCCAATTCCAACAAAACAAAATAAACTAAAAATCACTTCAATTAAATTTTAATAAATTTAATTCTTTAACCAAATGTAGGAAACTTAACCAAAAATTATCCCACATATCCTTCACAAACATTAATTTTAAATGTATCATTGGCCAACAAATCAACAAATTTAAACAGCATAAAGATAAATCATTAAATCAATTGCAAGATAATCCATCCTTAAAAAAAATACACTGTGTATAAAAAGAAAAAATAAAACCACAAAGAATGCACAATGAAAAAATAAAAAAATATATTAAAATAAAACAATTGTAAATATAAAATATAGCATAATTCTTCTCTGCCAAACTTTGAAGGGACATTGTCCCTAAGCTGGTGGTGGTTGTTGTTGAATACCGATATGTGCAAAGAGAGCATCAAATCGAGCATCAATATGTTGTTGTAAAGCATCTAATTGTGCATTTTGTTGCTTCTTCATGTCTTGCAAATGAGTACCCATCCCTTGCAATTGAATCTCTAATGCTCCAATCCTAGCTACCAAATCATTTTGTGCATG